>JBAJNP010003207.1:0-41263 GCA_036877545.1 Yasuhikotakia modesta | reverse complement strand
TCTGTGTGAAGAAGCCAATGTTTGAGGTCAACCATGTTACAGTATCAGTAACTGATTTCTAGATTCAGTGAATCAGATTAAAGGGCCTCTTCAATTCACTAGGGATAGTTCCTTAATCCAAAAGGATAAGATAGAACTGTCTTAGAACAAGAAGCCCCAGAGTTTAAAAGGATTACTCAAGGGTATCAAAGCAGTCTGCAAGCCTCACTGACTTCATGCCTCTTCATGACGGTCTGAACTCCAAAGGCTCATAAATGCACCTGCTTTTCATCAGAGACATTTGCTACATAACAAAGAGGCAACAGACAAACCCAGAGACACAGTCAAGCCATTGCAGTGTGATTCACAAAATGGCTTAAATAAAATTATCTTACATTCTCTTTAGTTGTAAATGTGCACAAAATAAACAAATGAAATAAAGATATGCTGCAAATAAGTATTACTGCTATGGATAAAATGAACTAGTGTTGCTTCTTGACAGTTGAATCTAAAAGGTCAGGGTCACTAACTGAAGCCTTCAACATGTCCAAACATGCAACAGCAAACAGGGAGAAACTCAACACACATCCCCCTCTGATGCACTCCTGACTCCCATTATTCTGTTATGGAAGTCACTTTTATCCAAAGCAACTTACAGTACTTTCAAGTTACATATTTTATGTATACTTTATGCATATATATATATATATTAAAACCTTTGGGCTGCTACCATGCTCCTAGCTGGTTCATTAAAATAATAAAATAAAACAAATTAAAAATAAGCATAATAATATTGTATACAGTGTTGTATGTATGGCTCCCATTCTGCAATAATATCTGCTTACAAGAAATACTGTTTTATTGGTTTATGCACACAGGTCTTAAACAGTAATGAATTAACATATTCATGTATTATTTTAGTACAAATACTTTGCACAGTGTATCACATGCTTAAGGTTAAATTTATCACACACAACTTTATGTCTACTGTACATTAACTGCAAGTTTCTTTTCTAGGTCAAACCTTAATGTATCTGATGCAACACACTGCCTGCAGTTGCACATATTATATTTCACCCGATATCATCATTCCCCTTTCCTCAAGGCATGCTGTAACCTTGGCAACAAGAATCCACCCTGTTCTATTGCCTACACAAGACTGTCTTTCCACCAAAGAGCAAAACACAGCCCACTGTTGTTATGTGGAGACGTGCCACTGAAGGAAAATAAAACTAAGCTTTCCTTGTTTTGATGATGTTGCTTAATCTGTGTGGATGAGGGAGAGTAGAGGGAGGGGCTGCCAGCTGAGTGTTTGTGGGGTTTTAACCAATCAGAAACCTGGATTCATTGCTTTACTGATGTACAGGTTGTTGCTGGTGGTAACAGAGCTCTGATTGGTGGTTGGAGGATTGCTCAACTGTGTTTAGTGTAAAAGAGAAGGGACTTTTCAGAGATATTGTTTTTCTCATAAGAGGTTTTATAAAGCTTGTTTTTTTGGAAGGGTGAACATAGTTCATTTGATGATGTCATATGTGTTTATAATTTACCTTTCGCATTCCTGAGGTGAGGTCTACATCCCTCAGCAAACAAATAGTCTTTGATACCCCAGATAAACAGGGTCGTGTGCCACAGGTCAAATTGCAATATTGATTTGGAATATCTCTTTGATATATCTCTTTCTTTCAGCCTTCAAAGGTGTCTACAAAAATCATCACTTTAAAAACCTTTAACTTAGGTTAATATGTAACCTCCTTCTTTCTCTGACTGTCAAAGTTCAAGGTCATTTAATGTGTAAACTTTGTTTTGTGTCCTCGTAAAGACAATGCAAACTGAAGACGGCTGAATGTAGGATGTCTTTGCCCTGAGATAGACTGTTGCTTTGGAAACAGTCTAAGCTGTTAGCCAATCAGAGGTTGAGGACTGTTGCAACTTTGATTGTACCCCACTCTGTACAAATCCTGTGGTATTGTAGTAAACATATTTATCAGTGTTATAAGATAAAACAAACAGTGATAAGCTGAGGAAACTATACAGTAAATAGTACAGTTCTCAAGTCAATAACATGAATCATTGTTACTATTTTTAACATATAAAGGCACCTTTTTAGTTTCACCCAAATTAGTATTTTGTTCTTTTTTAATTTACATTGTTCTTTATTTTAATTTACAAATGTAAATGTAGTGTTATTATTTTTACTATTGCAGCTGCAGTTTTAACTTTCCGAACATGTTTACAAAACACATTATGCAAGACTTACAGGAAAAGTGTCATGTGACACAGCCTAGAGTGGGAAGTCATTCCAAACTTTTGCACTTAGATAATGTCTTAGACACTGAAACCACTACAGGCTGTCATAATAAAAACAGTGCCAACAACAACTAAAAAGGGGCAGCAGAAATATGTTCAATAGTCTTTTAATATCTGTTACAATGAAACAGGGCAGTAAACAACCCGCTGCTGTGCTAGTGTGTGATGTCGTGCAGGCGCAGGTGCTGCTGCTGTCTGTGTGTGCATGTAACTGGGTATGTGTGGCCACACATGCTTCTTGTGTAAACAGCTACAACCTGGCTAAAAGCACCCGGCTTTTAACACACAGGATGCAGCTGGTAAAACTGCACCTAGTGTGAGTGTGCAGCACTCACTGTGAATCTTAAAGGTACAAAGCAAAATACAGACATAAAGTGGTACATGTATAAGAGGAAGCTAAAAAGGAAATAAGTTGCACTGAGGTAATCAGATAGCCACACTGCTTCAACTGCACTGTGGTTACTGGGTAGATTTGAACTGTTCTGCCCCCCACAGCATAAAGATCTGTGGTATCTGTACACAGCTTGTTGTTGGGGGGGGGGGGGTGCACTGTTGAAACAGGGATGGGTGGGTCAGACTACCCCTGTCTTTATGCACCGCTGAGGTCTTTCTTCCAGAGCTAATAGATAGAGCACAAAGGCTTTGCCTGAGGGTCTTTGGTGGGCTGTAATGTCTACAAAATTAAAGAGTTTCCTGACCGCTGTGATTGAGGGGTGGCTGAGAGGAATCAGGCTTTTTTCTTATAGAACAGTGGAGAGGACAGGAAAAGGGGCAGGAGGAAAAGGTTTGGGACTTGACCCAGGCTGGACCTAAATATTTGTGGAAGCGGCTGAAGATCAAAGCCTACTTTAGTTTATCAGCTGTTGTTTGTTCTTCATCGTTATTGACATAATTTGAAATCTCTTACAATTTTATGTGCAAGAACAAAGATTATCACTTTTATAATGTCTTGTGTCACTGTGGTTTCAGTTTAAAAGAGTTAAAATTCGGATAAATTCTGAAATTCAGAAAAAAGCTTTTATTATCCCATTTCATAAATTTAATATAAATGTTTTATTTTAAAAAATATCATTGCCAATTGAAATTTGGGTTTCATTGTGTTTGATGTGACCCTAGTTTTGCACTTGCAGGTTGGCATTGTCTCCAAATCTGATGATCCATGCTGTCCCAACATGTTTTCAAAATGTCCTTTAACATAATGAAAAGAAAACATAGTTTCCATAGTTTTAGTCAGAGTTCACATGATCTGCATCTAAAAATAATACACTACCTAAAATATTTATTATTAGCTTTACTCCATAATGTTTGTTTTGCATTTTTAGAAGCCTTAAACCTTTTATTTCCAGGTTTAGCATTTGAATCCTAGACTCAGACTGGTCTCAGACTGCTGTAATATTGTATTATCTACACCCATATCTCATGGTCGCCATTGTACATCACAGGCTCTCTCCATTAGCCAGTTTCAAACACTCTCCTCCCATTGCACTCATTCACCTTCATCCCTCCCTCCCTTTATGACATTTCAGGGTCCCGAGTGAAGCAGATGGGAATACAGTTCCACTAACGTTTGTCTGGAGCCCGAGGGGAAAGACTCTCATTTAGACCCGCAGACAGCCTCCACTGAACAAGTCTCTTCAAAACAAATACATATACAAATACATTGCTTTCTTGATCTCCACACGACACATGAAAGCAGATTATGTCTCTGCCCACTTTTTGATTTCCTATTTTTCACCCTAAATGTAAACACACATGCACACACTAAGAAGGTGTGCTGTATTTAATGTGCTTTGTGTAAGACAAATGACTACTGTCTAAACTAATTCAGTCCAGTGCCTAAAGAAAAACTGTTTAAGAATAAGAATAAAAAAGTTATTTATTAATTGTTTCTTCTAATTATAACATCCTCATATTTTCTCCAGAGTTGGCTCACAATCAGAACTATTCTGTCCCCACAGTACACACACACACACACACACACACACATTAGTGCTTGGTTCATCTTACTGTTGAAATCAATCCATCATACATCTTCAAAGGCTGTTTCCTGCTTTGACAGAAAACTCATATCTAATCTTACTTTTATGTTGGTTTCTGTCCCAAAATCCAGCTGCAGGCACTGGCTGGCAATTAGATAGTGGGCGGGAATTTAAACCAATTATGAAAACATAAAGGGAAATTACACAATAAAAGAACTATATTGTGATCAGAAGATACTGTATGTTACTTTAAATGGTGTTACACATGGACTATCCATCATCCAATGACAACACAGAAGCACTTTTCCAGTGTATATGGATACACCAATTTCCCAATCACGTGCCCCTCAGTGTTTTTTTAAACAGTAGTGATATAACTGTATTTGTGGTTGGGTCTTTCATTAAATGCTTGATGGATGATTTTAGAGATGTCACATACAGTATCTGTTCAATACATATTGCACACTGTTGCTTAAAAGTAAGCATTAAAGTGAATTAGTGTTCAATGTGGGGCCTCTTGACCCTACAGCTCTATTGTCCCTAATGAGTGGCAGACTGAGAAAACTGACAGCTGTGCTTTCTCTCTCTCTCTCTCTCTCTCTCTCTCTCTCTTTCTCTCTCTCTCTCTCTCTCTCACTCTCTCTCTCTATCTGTGTCTATCTGTCTGTCTCTCTCTGATTCACTCTTCTCTCCTGTTCCTCGACAGCTGCCCTTGCCTCAGGCCTCTGTGGCTGTGGCACAGAAAGATTAGAGAGATGTTAGCACGTGTGCCTTGGCTCCACACAGAGACAATGCATAGACCCCTCATCTCTCTCTATCCCTCTCCCCCTCTGCTCCTGCAACAAAGAGAGGTGGCCATAGATAAAAAAAACACACAAATGGAAACAGGTGTCCAAAAATAGGAAAATTGCTTTTATTATGCAATTTAGCCACCTAACTCTTACATCACTATATAACAACAAACATTACAAAACTGTGGCTTCTTGAATGAAAGTAGTTTTGGGAAAAAATTCACTAAACTTCTATTAAACCAGCTAGACATTTTAGATGTATCCAGTCACACCTTAAGTTTATTTTAATAGATATAAAGTCTGTTTAGTTTGTTTTACACTGACTGAAAGAACACATTCAGAGCTCTGCACAAGCCAGAGGTACATCATGCAAAAGACAAAAGGGCAAAAGGACAGCAGCAGTCAGGCAGACAAAAGAGAGACAGTCTGATCTATCCCAGTCAAGCCTTCTGCAGTGTACTGAAAGCTCTGGTGTGTGGCACAGTAGCAGCTGCCACTCCTGTGCACGAAATCTGACTCTGGTTTTTGTGGCAGACACATGGCTGACCGGACGCACTGGAGTGGGTACAGTGGTTTGGAGGGGGGCAGGATTGTGCATGGGTCTGGCTGAGAAGAAAAGGCACACTTTGACCCAAATAGCTGCTTTGCAAATGAAAAGAGCTGGAACACAGAGTGAGACACTTTCACCTCTAAGAGAGAAAACGCAATCATGTGACATCCATCTCCATTGACGCTACACAAAGAGCACAGCAGAGTCTGCATCTGACACTGGTGTGACTTAAATGCTTGTGTTGATTTACCGTAACAAATCAATTCCATCTTTAAATTATGCTTATATGGTTTTATCACAGAACCAACTTTGTGTTATTGGGCAGGAAATACTGCATAGTGCATTTGAGTTAATACACTTAAATTAATTAGCTTTTCATGACACATGTTGAACGTTAAGCCTGTGATTCTTAGCTTATTATATATGGATAGTTGACATTAAATTAGTCATAAAAAGTTTTTGTATATTAAACAAAGTATATATAAACATAAAGCTAATATATCAAGTTGATGTGGTGTACAAACAAAGATTTTTGTGCTTATAAAAAAGTAACATTTGGCATAAACCCACAAATATGTTCAGAGTCAACATAAAGTTAAAAGACATTCCATGTCTTAATTTGACTTCTAAAAATACTTGTAAGATTTACAATAAATGACACACTGCTTGGCTGCACTCATTCAATCACATTCCACTTTGTTCAGTAATTATGAGGCTTTACATGGTCATACTGTTCAGTGATTAAATTACAATCACATCCTTTGTTGGGGCGTGTGCTGGGGCAGATGGGTTTGCATGACCCACAATGATGCAGTCGCTCGGCACGCTACTGGGTCAGACGTCATCTCAGCAAAACGTTTGTTTGGATGAAAACGAACACTCATATTGCAAAATGTTGCCTCTTATATGCTCTTTTGTAGAGAAGCGTGTGCCTGTTTTCAATGGGAGCGCTATTGTATTTTCCTTTGACTGAAGTGTGCATGGCCAAATCACTGAGCAACGGAAATATAAACATTGGTTTGTTTAAATTGTGGTAGTTGTGCTGTTTTATTTAAGCTTTGTCCATTATTTCTTGTGCAAACAAAATGACTTATTCCTCATTTAAAATTGAGTTGTTTCTAACTTCTTATTTGCAGTCCATATTAGCAAGTTTTTAAGATCTTAGGGCAAAATGTTGGTGTAAAACTCAGTCATCATTAGATCACTATGTAACCCACAGTGACACAATCTGCCCGTCTGCCACATTTACAACTAATGAGTCACTGCCACAGTTAACCGTTCCAATAACTGTAATGATGGTTAATTCTGACTAAAAAGACTTTCTAAATAATTCAGAGGACAAAGAAAAAGAGTGTGGTAAGGTAATTTTTCAGTAGTGATGCTTCTTGCTGTGGGTATTGTGCTAGTTTAAACCATAATTTGCTAAACGTGTTGATGCTTTTATATAGCCATGTTACACAGCTCTTTAGAATACATGATTGGTTAATTGAATCATTTTTGGTTTAATTAAGTATATCAATGGTCACAAGTTTTACAAGTTTCATAAACCCTGGAAAGCACCTCAGCCTGTTGACACAACCCGACTTAAATGTAGTTAATAACCAAAACCATCCCAAACAGTGTTTGGATCTCCCTCAAAAAACATAACTGCTAATTGCCTTGTTGTTTAGTAAAAAAATGTATTTACTTCTTTTCTCAGACACCTGCATTGGGCTGCACAGAGCTCAGACTGCTTGTGGTTACACACAGTAAGAGGGACTTCACTGCCAGGTTTCAACAGAAAAGGGTGTGCACATGCTAAACCTGTGAAAACAGCTGTGAACTGAGCGTTATAAAGTGCTGAGATCTTTAGAAACATTCTGCCGGCTGCAGCAGTGAAAAATAGGGGTTATTTGATGAATACTGTGACTGGGAATTTTCTGCTATCAAACCAGAGATAAGCATCTCGTTTCTAGTCATCAGTGACTGACTGAGTATATGAATGATTACATCATCTTTTGTGTCTCCTCTTAGACTAGTGATGGAATGTGGCTAAAGGTCTTTAGCTAACCATTATACAATCAAGATAGTGTAGGGTCTTTTCCTTATTATGTTTTAATTCATTTACAATGTGAAGAAATTGATCCTGTGAATCAGCTTAGCCATGCAATTTACCAGCAAAAATGTGTGTCAACCAAGCATGGTCTTTCTGGTTAATCAAAAATGTCCTACTGGTTAACCTAGTTAGGAAACCTTGAGGGGACACTAACATCCAAAACACAACATAGGGCCTTTATATAGTCACTTTACATTGGGACAGTTTGTTCTCTAGCAGCTGTTAGCTGTAGAAAACTACAGCTGGACTGTGACCATAAAGGTGGTTCCTTGCTCTTCATGTGCAGAAGCCTGCTGTTTACCTGTGACACATGCTGTAGATTATTATCATGTCTCCATGACAGATGCATTGTGCTGGAGATAAAGGGCACACTTCTGACATCATAAACAAAGACAATTTGTTGACTCGAGTGTTTATTGTTTAGACTCTGAATTTGTTCTGTTTACACTCATAATAACATACAGAACTCTGTGATTGATAAAGATCAGTGCAAGTATTAACCTGCCTATAGTATCTGATGAAGTCACTAGGGCTACACAGCTTTCATTTAGCAAAGTGAAAGCACAATGTGCTGCTGTGTGCATGTACACCAAAAAACACAGACCCTCAGCTGAAAACTTCCCGTCCCACCCAATTTGTCTTTGAGATGGCAATCAGGTAGACATTCCTAAAAAGTTAGGAGTGTGTTCATAAAAAACATGAAAAAGGAAATGCACTGTTTTACATAAACACTTTTCTCAAACGCCTCAAAACAGCAAATTTATTTGTATTTTCTAGTAACAAAACACAGCACTACAAAACCTATATTACATAACACAGTATAAATCTGACAAAAACCTGCACTTCAGTTGTTTGTTCCTTTGACCCAAAACCCACTGAACCCATTGAACTATTGAAAAATTATTATTTTTTTAAATAATATTATTAACAACTTATTAAAGACTTGTCAACATATTTTTGTATTGGTTTTAAACTATTTTCAACCCCTTTAAGAGGTTTATAATAAAATAGTATAGTGAGCTCATATACCTTATTTGCTCTTCATTCTTTGCTCAGGCCCGTGATTAATCTTTCGAGCAATGTCTACTTTTCTCAAGCAGTTATTAGTTAATCCAGAGAGTCTCTGCGGTGAGCAACCCAAGAGAGTTTCATTCCTAAATATTTTAGTCCTAGACGCAAGTTTCTACACCCACCCGCTCGCGCGTGCCCGTGAAAGACGGTAAGAGCCCGGTGTGGCGTAACCTCTCAGCGGCTTGTGAAACACGCACCTCTGCGTCCACTGTTTGGGCTGGTCGGGATGGCACAAGGTAAATTATAGAGACGTGTGAGGCAGGGAAAAGCAGAGAGCTAGAAAATTTGCGGTTGTGTGTGAACACTGAACTGCAGGTGAGAGTTAACGCGAGGTGACGGGAAGCGCTGCGCCGCGCTCGGGGTATCGGCAATGTTTGGAAAGTCCAGCGCACTTACAGGGAGCTGACTCTCCATACTGTCACAACACATGAACACAAACAGAGAAGGAGAGATGAAAGCAGATAACGTAAAAAGAAAGAAAGATGGTGGGCAGGAAACGAGAACGTGTATAAATAAACCGAGCTTAAATGAGGCTTTATAATGTTTGTCCACGGAGCTTAACACCGTTCCTTTATTTGAGACGTAACTGTTGTCTTTGACGTCTATGGAGAAGATGCAGAGAAAGAGGAGGTGAATTCAGTGCTTGAATCGCTGATCCAGTGTAAAGGCACAAACTTTGTTATAAAGCTCTTGTGTCTAATAGATGAGACATTTACAATTCTGGAGTGAATAAGTGTCGGTCCTGTTTTGACATCAGTGCGATGGCATTAGCATGACTCAGAACAGTTTTGAGTGCTGAAGTTCATGCATGCTCTGAACTCATATTTTAAGTTAATTTGTTATTGTACATTCAATGTTTCTTAAACAGTCTATTAAACTAATCATCAACTAATAGAATTTTTAATAGCCAGAATTTAAAATTTGTGTGATGGTTTTAAACATTTAAAAACATGCCTTTAACTGAGAAAATTCATGAGAATATGATATTATATTAATTTAAGACTAGTAGTCTATCTAAAACTTTCCCTCACAGTAATGCTGTGGCATGCTAGACCCATGACCCCACTGTAAGTGCCAGTGCTTGTGTCTGTCCACAGCCAGTCTGATGTGATTAGACACATGCTAACCATCCCAGAGGACTGTTAGTGAGTCTGATGACTATTACAGTCTTACAGTCTCCCCTTCTTCGTGT
Organism: Yasuhikotakia modesta; assembly: GCA_036877545.1. Classification (NCBI taxonomy): domain Eukaryota; kingdom Metazoa; phylum Chordata; class Actinopteri; order Cypriniformes; family Botiidae; genus Yasuhikotakia; species Yasuhikotakia modesta. The sequence goes on along the minus strand of JBAJNP010003207.1, from coordinate 31,299 downwards.
TTTTCTTTTAAAAGCCCTGGCAGCTGCCGTATGTGCATGAAATTTAAATTGGACAGGTAGCGCCACATGTTTGGGTCTCTCCTGTTACCAGATGCACGCGACAGCTGCGGTAAAAGCGCTCTGGTTTCGTGTGGGTTTATCTTGCTTTATGAGGAACGTGCTGGACTCCACACTTGGCCCCTGTTCTAGGTCTTAAGAATGACAATTAAAATGCCAAGCGTTGCTGTTGCATGCTGGGGTAGGAGAAACAATTACTGCAAAGAATACTGTTTTTTGGATCAATTCTGTTGTAGTTTAAGGAGCAATGCACAAACAACACAACAAAGTCTCTCTTGCTCTTTTAAAAGGATTTTTTCTCATCTGAGAGTTATGTATTTGTTGCAGGTAATGATAGTTATCTTGTCAGCAACATGGACATTTGAGGAATTGATATACAGTGGTTTATTCACGCCAAACAAACAGCCCCGGTATCTACACCAGAGTGCAGATAATGAATGAAGGGCATTTGTTACGTACAGTACAACCAAACAGTGGACTCCACACATAAACCAAGATCTAACTGATATGGTCTCACTGCTTATGTGTACACAACTGTCTCATAACCTGATGAGCTGTATGCGGTTGGTCTCAGTGTTTCCCAAAGAGACATATCAGTAGATCAGAATACATGCTGTAAGTCTGAGACGACGTGCATAAAGGTTGTAAGTTCTGATAATGATTTCTGGCTGGAGATAAAAGATACATGTGCACATATACATCATTTTCTAAACAGTTATAACAATACAAACAATACATCAGGGTAAGCATTGAGCAAAAAATACAGGAACTAAGGAAAACATGTAACAATTTTATAAACATCACGTCTTTTAAAGTCTTTTTTTCCTTTTAGGCCCCCCCCAAGCATCTGTCATGAAACCTGTGCTGGGTCGGGTTGTGTCAGGGTTACAAAAGTGGTGCAGGCACCAGGGCACGAACGTGTCCTCTGTCACTCTGCCCAGCAGGAAATACAATCTAGCACATGTTGTTTACACTGGAGAACAGCGGTGAAGATAGAGCGAAAGATGTTGAAGGCTGAAAAATGATAAGGAGGATGTAAGTAATGAGTCTCTCAGTATTTAAACTCAGAACAGATGGGGGAGCTTTGGGTGTTCATATGTAATTCTTCTGAATTCAAAGCAATCCAAATACCAAAGCAATGTTTCACCATGTTGTTGCCGGTTTAGTGTCATTGCTACAAAACTCTTGCCCTTCCTAACAGCTGAGTGCTTTAGTCATGAATAACAAGCCCATTTATTTAGTGAATCAACTGGAGTAAACAATCCCACACTCTACAGTCTAAATAAAGCAAATAAATAAAGCAAACAGCCAGTGTTACCTCACACCATCAACTGCATGTTCTCTGTGTTGTTCAAATCTATTGCCTTGACTTTTCCAGGATTCTTGTATTGAGTCGTAGTTTGTCCAAAGTGAGCTCCATGATAAACTTTCACTCATGATTCCTTACATAAGAGTCATTGTTCTGTTATATCAGGAGTGGGCTTTTATATGGTTAATATAATTTTTTTCCATTTTCAGTTTTTGATTTACATTCCAGACACTATTGGTGCCAAATAAACACTTTAAACTTGTATGTTTATTACCAAATTTATCTTTTTGCATTCATATTTAGAGGGATTTGTTTAGTATGTTGCTGTTTTTAGTGAATTTTTTAAAATTGACTTGGCCTTTCTCTGGTTATGTTTCAGTGGAGAACTCTTAGCATTGCTAAATAGAGTCGTGGGAAGACAACTATTTCAAGATTTGAATTAATTCATTTTAGGCCCTCATTATTCTTTATAACCTGTTGATAAGAAACATAATGATGGTCTTTATTTTAGGCAGTAAAAAGAGGGTTTTTTGAGTGTCCAATTTTCTTAGATAGGTTATGATTTCATGTTCTGTCAGCAATTACTTTGAGCAGAAAAGGTCACTGAGGCTTCTTTAGGGCAAGCTGAAATTGCATCTACTTTTGTCTTGCAGTTTACTTTTGTTCTAACTCTAACAAATCTGTTTGGTTGTTTGAATCCTGAGGTGCACAAAACACATTTAATCATATTTGGACAATGTATATATTGTAATGTCATGTTTTCCAATATTTCCTTCTTATACAAACTCTTCGTTGTTATACTGCGAAGACTCTTGCCACCATGTTGATGCTTACATCATTGCTATGACGGCATCTGTAGATCAGATATTGACTACACTGTCTGAACAAACAGATCAGATTTCATCACTTACAAAATGACTGTGCGAAGAGTCAGTCCTAAGGATCAGATTTAAGTAACAGATAAGATGTATGTGCAGTGTAAAAAAGCCATAGAGGTCAAATTTAGTTTAAGGGATAAAAGCAGGTTTTTATAGAGCGACCCAGAGCTTAGAGAAAGATAATTCACTGTAGCTGGTCTCTATTCAATATGTTAAACGTCAGTGGAATTTTAACAGAGGAGTGAATTTCATATTCAGAATATGGGGGAGAGGGGGTCATCAATCATTGCTCCCCGGCACTATGAATTTCAGTGATAGCCCTGTATGTCTGTATGAAAAAAGCGAGCGAGCGAGAGAGAGAGAGCATAGGCATTTCCACTCATCTATGTGAGAGAAAAGAATCTGTGTTACAGGGCTCTGACCATTAAACAAATATTCTTCAGTTTAAACTCATGTCTCATTCATTGAGGAGCCCAAACAGAGTCTTCACTGTTTGTGCTGCAGGCTTGACGTAAAAATACAGTATTTATGAAGCAGAGTGGGCATTGAGTGAACCTTTTTATCTCCACTGAGTATTCTGCAGATGCATTCAGGGGGTGCAATTTTTGTTATGTGTGGAGATGATTGCATTTTGGATAACCCTTATTCCCATGTACGCAAAAGAGGGTGCAGTGACGGAGATGTGCCCACCCACCAACCAACACACATATATAGAGAGAGGGTAACCCTCTAGCTGTGTGACCACTTCCTGTACTGCTCATGTAATTCAGGTTATTGCCTTTTTTTGTGGAAGCACAAAGAATTGCTTTTGCCTTGTGTGTGAGCGATTGTGTGTCTGCTCTCTAATGTGCAAAATGGCACATGTAGCTGCTTGTTACTGAAGCTATGTTTGCAACACACACTCAGGTTTATTTTCACATTTAATATATTAAACATTTTCCATAATATACAAACACAATCTTGTCTTTTTTTTCATCATTATTGCTTAATTTTTTCCCCACAGGTTTGACAGACATAGTTCATTTGTGGGGAAATATTTGTTTATCCCAAACGCATACAGGCCCATACAGAGGACAAAATAATTGTACATTTGTTTCACAGTTTAACACTGTAGATATATACAGTACACAACTACATGGTGCATGTATTGTACACATTAACACATCCTCATGTTTATGCTATGATGCTTCTCTGCACTCATAAACAAACAGGAGGCCTCAGGATATTATTCCTGGACTTCCATCGGCTTCCTCAAGGATTCTGTGAGGATTATTTATGTGAAGCTTCCCTGTTATGTTGTTGCTGAGCAGAATCTGTTATAATCCCATGCTATCCTCCCTAGCAACAGTCATCTATAAAGCCAGCAATCACAATCTGCCACAAATTAAATAACATAAGCAGGGCTTGCCTGTTTTGCTCTCTCTCTTTGAGTGGGTTGACCCCCCCACACCCGTACAGGTAGATATTAGCACCCAGCTGTGGAGATTAACACTCAGCCCATTGCATCAACAGCGGCTAATCTGTCATCTGGATTATGAATTACAAAGAATAACAGATAACAAACACAGACAAAAGACAAAACCTCCCTTCTGCCCATCCTCCTTACACCTAATCCAGCAACTAGGAAACAATTTAAATCCCTTAAATGAATCAAATCAAATGTATATTGTATATTGATATTAAGCATAGTGATGCTCAGAGATTTTATATTATAATATACTTCTTATATTTACTAATATATCTTATATTTACTATTTTAAGATGCTACAGTCCTATACAGACATTAAAAATATACATGAGAGACAATATACAAATACACAGTGTACACATTATATGTAAATTCCATATGACTTTCTAAAAATATTACTGTTTTTCTAAAAGAAGGTCTTTGTTATAAAAACACACTGTCCTCTCTTTAACTACAGTCATTTAATCCATTTTCAAAATAAAGGATTCAAAACCATTAATGTGAACAACCATTTGGAAGTCTCTCCTGGCTTTGTGTTCAGAGTCTCTCTGGTTATTGTAATTGTTGTAATGGATTATTCATTTATCCTCTGAGTAGGTGTTTCCGACAGCACATCTGAAAATATGAATTATTGGTTTACAACATAGTATGTAAATGGGTGATGTGTATTCATTGTGAAAGATGAAGACGTTGATTATTAGATGCAGATCGTGTTTGTTGTCACACTGGATAATTAAAGATGAAGAAGCATAAAATGAATGCAATCTTGTGAAACTCAAGGTAAATGGTTTGTCTGGCAACATCTAAAGAAGTTTGTGACCTTCAGGGGTCAATAATAAAGATTTTCACCACTGTAGATTTTTATCTGCACTCCCATTTCCAAAGTTTTACTGGCCCACCCCAAAATGTACAAATTGGATTTTAAAAACTGTATTTTATGTGCCAGTAAATATATAGTTTTAATTAAATACTGTTTTATATATTTATTTATATATATCATATATTTTACCACAAATATAAAATGTTTCATGTATTTATGATTTACAGTTATAGCTGATGGTTTAATGTACAGTTATAGCTGCCATAAGTCATCCCTATTGTTAAGTTGTGGACCTCAGAGTCTGAACTAAAATCAATGTCATAAAAACTAAAAGCAATGCTTAGGATTAAAAGTGTAATGCAGATAACAAAGAGGGTCTGTTTGTGTTGTGACACAGGCTGTTCAGAATATGTTTATCTGCCTGTGATAAAAACAAGACAGCGTCAAATCCCCCCACCTAAACCACAGATAATGCCCCCAGTTCTAATGTAAATGCCTCTGTTTACAGGACAGATGTGTCAGGAACCATAAACACTGAAAATATAATCATACAAATGTTAAACCACTTCTAATAAATGTAGAAGTGGGGAAGCAGCTAATGCATTCCAATTCATTACATTAAACAATTATAAAGAAAAACACATTGTTTTTATATTAATTCTACTATTTATTTATTGTTCGTAATAGATTGTAATAGATTCAGACCCAATGCATCAGTGGCATAATGGAATGCATAAACCCAAATAGCAAAGTAATAGTTTTTCCCCAGTATCAAAAGAACACTCCTGTCTCTCTGTGTTACTGTAATGTTAAGTTAGGTAAAGGTATGTGTGTGATCTTCAGTGGCGCTGGTAGAGATGGGTAATGCCCACAGGGATTCCCCTGGCCTGGTCTGTTCCAGCTTCAGTGCTGCTCACACTGAAGGCATGAGAAGAATGCTGTCTGATCTCTGAGCCGGGGGTTGTCGTCCTACTTACATTTTAGCATGGAGTTGTCAGAATGTTTCATATTACTGCCATTATTACTATCTGCTGTGTCATGTGAGGATTAGGCAACATTGAACTAGTCTTTTTTAATGAATGCAGAACATTAATTTATAAAGCTCAACATATTATCCAACCACATTTATGTATTTCTTAAAGTGATTTCTAGATTAATTTGTATCTACCTGCATTTTAAATTTGACCTTTTCATTTACCCACAATTCTGTGCAAAATGCTGTCTGGTTTTGTGGATTGCTCTCTTAGAAGCAAGTCAAAAACAGATAAAGCCATGTTTGTTAATCTTGACAACAAATAGCATGCTTGCAAGCTCATTTCCTGTAACAGGAACTGGATAAATGACTGTAATCAAGATTTCTTTAAGCTTTTCGAACTATTATCAAAATTATAAAAGTAAAATCTGAATACTGAAAAAAAATGCCTGTCAGAACAGTTGTATGAATACAAATATGGCATGAAACACTGAGCTAAAATCTGCTTTATGACACTCATATTTGCAAGCATACAGTCTGTTTGTCATGGACCATTAAAGCCATGCTCTTTTTGCACACGCACACTCACACACATGCAAACATGCGCACACACAAGTGATAACAGGACACACACAAAGGAATAAATGCAGAGTACAGCTGTGCTTTCACCTGTTGTATAGATAAGGTGATCTGTACAGCTTTAAACAGAAGGCAACTGCAGTCTCTGTTGTGGCACACTGACCTACATTCAGTCTGCAACCAAATTTTACAGTTCAAAAAAGTGTCACTGAAAATGACAGAAAGTAGAAAAAATTATCACGGTTTCAAAACAGCTTTCCAGAACAGTTTTTCACTGTTTACTTATGGCCAAACTGGTTGTTCTTGTATGTGAGACTGCAATATAATACACATTTTAACATAATGAAAACTGATATCAGTGGTATAAAAATGATGAATAATAATCTAAAGTGTGTCAGCGAATCATTGTCAGAAACTCCAGGGGAAAACATATGAAACAGCTACACAATTCTCATCAGTTCACTTTTTTATTGGGTGGAAATGTATTGTTAAAACAGTTGGCAATGGCAAGCAGTTGTGTTCATTCTCTTTAAACAGGCTGGTGTCACAGCTGTCGGGCTACCCTCACCGTCTCACACCTCACGACTTCCAGGCAGGAGCTTTTCTTCTCTGGAGTCTCTCTGTTGTCTGCTGTGTGTTTGCTGTGTAAGCAGAGCACTGGAGCCCTGGGGCCATTCAGCAGCATATGGGATGAGTGGGAGGAGATGGTGGAGTTAATGCATTTAACTTAGAACACATACAGTGTGTATCACCTGGTCTGTTTGATGTGGTTAAATAGACTAAATAACAATATTTCTTTAAGGTTTTGACTACACTACCTTTAGGAAACACCAAAGGGCTCAGCTGCAGAAGCCCAATGGACAGATGAGGGAGGGGATGTAACATCCTGCTTTATGCAATAGAAAACCTGGATTTTGACAGGTACTGTTGAATTATGACTGAGAGTAAACAGTCTTCTGATATCACGCACACTGTTTCATCGCCTGTGTTTTCTTGCAGCGCCTTTTCACTCTAGCACAAATAGAATTGAAAGAGACCCTTCATGGGTCAGAACCAAACCACTGTCAGGTAAATAAATGGACAGAACACACAAAACGTTTCTGAATTTAGTTAAGAAGGGTGTCAGGTAAACAGCCCCTGAGAAGCTTTGGTAAAAGTTTTGTGCAAATATGTTAATGGGACTTGATTGGTGGCCAACAAGAACTCCACCCTCTGCAAATGTTACTTCTGCAGTAAAAAGTTAAATACCTCACTAAAAATGAAATCAACCTGCAATAAGCTCACTATGTACATATGTACCTGTAAATACAGCAGCACTCTCTTTTAAAAGCCTTACTGCACAGAAGGGAGCATGTTTACATTTTAAACTCTATGCGCAGAGTTTGCCATTTGTTTAAACTGAACAGGTTGTAGAAGATCCATGTTAGATTAAATAATGGACTGGTCATGCACAAATGTAATCAGATCGTTATTAGATTTAATATAAACTGTGCAATTACAGTGGAAAATCAAAGTATGCAAGAACTGCAACCAGGCCTCATTTATTACAAGAATCTCATTTCCTGCAAATAAGATTTATTTAATCTCACTGCAGACAGTTGCATGCATGCACACACAGTCCTAGGCAGTTTGACCGATAGGAAGCATTTACTAGATACAATTAGTGGAAACCTTCAATGCCAGAAAAAATGAGAATATGAGAAATCTCTCTTCCATAATTCAGTGTTTGGTGAAGATTTTAGAGTCCATGCTGGTAACTGCATGCTCACAGTGATGAACGGGGAATTTGTCGCGTAAGCTACATTATCCAAAAGCAAGCCAAATCTAAGTGACTGTGTATTTATACTGAGAGGCTATTTTAGCCAGCTCAGCTTTATTTTTAGAGGTAGCCATCTGAGCGTCACATGCCGCTGACAGTCACACATATTGTTCAGAAACATGAACGTTTTGTATCCACCAATGACGTCAGTGTTGCTGTAAGAAAGGAAGTTTCTACATTTAGAGATCAGTGTGTTAAGAAGTGTTGGGTGTAAACTGATGTCATGTGTTGCAAAACACTTTGTTCTTTGCAGATGAAAAAAATGTCTTATTTGCCATTAGAGATGTTTTGTAAGTCTTTTCTTTTACAGTTTGATTTAAACCATGGTGCAATTACACTAAAGTTATCAGTAACTGAAAAATTTAAAAAAATATATTTTTTATTATTAAACAAATATTTATTTTAATTAAATTTTTGGTTGCATTTGTTGATTGGCTAATGCTAATTTGAAGCCTTGCTGTGGCAATAATTTACCACAATAATAAATAATAAATCATGTAAATAGCTTTTGAATAACTGTGGTGTTTTAAATATGCGTTCCTGAAACGAGTGAAAGTTTATACTAAATGGATTTGGAAAGTCCATGACTGTGTTTCAACATTCCCTTTCTCTCTCCCTCTGAACACACAGTTCAGATTAAGCTCTGCTTTAGCTATTACTGGAAGCAGCTGACTGTGGATTTGCAAATCATGTTCCTTTTTTAAAACGTGTCGAGAAGAGCTTGTGCAACCTAGCGCCCTGGCTAATGATTTACGCATTGACAGTAGATCTCTTTCTGCAACGAACAAACCTCAGCAGCAGAGACCACAAAAGCCATATCACAGACAGTTGAACTTTCCTTCAGTCTCGCAGCACAGCAGACAGTAGGTCAGTGTAACACTGTTAAGAAGTTATTAAAAGGTCAAATTCAGCTTGCAAAACACTTCCTATAACCAGGGCTTCCTTTCTGAAGCACGTGCAGACAGTAAAACATGTATAGCCTGTTGGGTCATCAGATTACAGCTGCATGTCTTGCAAAAAGTTTAGATGCTTTCCAAAAGGCAGGCAGTGATCCTTTCTGCAGTGATTCTTGCAGTCATCGTTTTCACTTTTAACTTGCTACATTCCAGCATTTTTAAACTACACCTTTCTGTCTTTCTGCCAACAAACTCCACACACTGTCCATTAACCGGCCCACACAATAGGAACGAGAGCACTAAAGCTTCGAGTAACTTTATGCACCCGGATTTCACAATTTAGGTTAGTGATTGTGTTGTTAATACAGGGCTACACTCATCAAAGCTGAAAGAAATGTGGCTTCTGTGATGGCTCCACATTGATCAATGGATGTTCCCATTTTTGTCATGTTCCCTGAGATGACAAAGGAAAGATGCAGGTTATGTGTAAGTGGGTCAATACATACAGTAGCACTATAACCTGGTACCACAGTGACCTCTTTAAGTATTATGCTGTGAAAGATGTGACCTACTTTTGCCTGACACTAGATTGTGATTGTCAAATGCTGAAAGACTGAAGATATGAGGATATGACAGGATATACATATGCATGTGCACATCCTGCAGGTTTCCATCAACTTTTATCTCCTAAATATTAAAGCTGACAAAGTGACACATATACAAAAAGTTAGCGTTATTGCTAACTATTTATTGCTAATCAATCTGTGTCAAAATGAGACTCCTACCAAGTAGGAGTAAATTACCATAGGCTTTAACTTATATAATCTTGCTAACTATATACTCTAGGAAATGTGAGCTAACTCAATGTGACACTGTTGAAGTCTACAATTCTAGATGAAATGTGAGAATACTGCTGTCCATTTGGGGAATTATTAGATGCAAGACACCTAAGAAAAAAGTATCCTTTTGCTCTCAAAATAATCTCATTAGCTGTCTTGGAGAAACAACCAAGAAGCCTTTTGTGGTTTCTTCCTATAGAGGGATTATCTTGTGTCTTGGATGAATATTATTTATTACATCATTCTGTGCAATAGTAACTTTTACACAGAGCAGGTGTGTGTTGATACCACAAACTCACAATGAGTAAAACAGTCAGTCTAATACACTGTGGTCATGCAATTCCGGTCGCCACAGAGTTTCGATGCATAGTACATAATCAATGTATAAAGTGTGCTGCTGCTGACTGTAATCTAACAGACTGTGAGGTACAGAGAGAAGCTGAATCATGGACTACTATCACTCAAAGACCATAATCCAAAGATACGTAACCTCCAGCTTCCATAATCCAAAGGTTACCACCATCTAAAGCCACACTGAACCAGGGCCACAGTCATGGGATCAGGCACAAAATTATAAGGTAGAATCTGTATACATGCACACAGCAGTGTCGAGGCATGTTAAAAGGGCCCAGCAATTCATGCTAAATCAATGACTTGATTGTGCTAAATAAGGCCTTTACTACATAAAAAGAGTATAATTGCATAAAACATCGAACTAAAAATATTAGCTGTTACTTAAAATTAGCTGTTAAGTAATTGCTTATATCAAACAACAACATTTTTAATACACAAACTGACCTCATTCTCACAAAATGAATATAACAGAGCCACAGAGCTTTATTGATGCCTGAAGAGAAATGGGATCCACTTTAGCAGGTCAGTGTGTATAAAAGCTTTTTACAATCAAGTTTAGTATTTCTGTGGATAATGCATGTCATGCAACACAAAGAGTTTGCTGAACTTGAGTACACACAAAAATGCCATAAATCTTTCCTTTCAAAAAGATTCTTGAAGCAAATCCCTGCAGTTTTCTATTGAATGACACAAAAGGTTTCAACAGGCCTAAGAAAGTGTTGGTAAATGCAGCCACAGTTTCTGTGGAGGGTCTTGGGGGAACAGGTGTAGACCTCATATCTGCTCATTGCAGCAACTGCCTGGACCACAGGAACACACTCCTGCTGCCTGTCAATAGGATGAAATCAAACATCTACTATTTCAAAGGATTAAAACGCTCAGATGGCACGCTTACTCACACGAGGGGAATAAGGGGAATTCTGGGATATTATTCTCAAGATGACTGTTTAATGAGCACAGCTGTCTCTTTCCTCTCCTGATAAAACCAGTGGGTGACATTTGCAGAAGACATTATTCCATAACCACAGCTGTGCAGATGCAACATGCAGTTTGAAACATTCCAAAAATGGTTGGAATTCTTGGTGGTTTCATTCGGGAGCCCTGAGTCAGTATCAGTGACTAGTTCATTGGTCTGAAGACTCGTTAACAAAACATTTGTTAGAATTCATCAGTGAAGGGCTGAAGTTAGTGGTTACATGATGCCATGAAACATTTTGTGCTGACGATTTATCTGACAGTAAATGAACTCAGGAAAACTAGCACAATAAAATCTGTTCTTGTAATCAGCTGCAATTTTACATATTAAATGGACATAACCTATACTTAAAGCAAACATATTTTACTCACCTCATAACATAGGATAACAGGGTAGGAGCTAAATCCAATAAAACACAAGGACTAATGAAGCTAACCACAGTCTTGAGGAAAAAACAGGAACATATAAGAACTACAAACTAAAAGTCCACATAATACAAGTACCAAAACATTATGAAATTAAGTTATGTTTGCATTGCATTCTCTTTGATCCCCATGCACATTTTTATTTGATGGAACAAGAGCAATTTTGACATTCTACTGTCCTTTTAAGGACCATCTTGTTTTAATACAACAGTGTCTGCAAAATATTTTGTCACTGTGAAACAGTATTAAATGCAATTAGTGTTCACATTAGCATATACAACTGAACTAGAGATATTATCAACCTAAACAGTGAATCAGTATTTCTAGGACTCTGTCTGTCTGTCATGTTGCTAGTGGTATCATAGAATGACCTGTTAAATTACACAAAAGGATTGCAGGACTGTGCTGTGTCAAATGGGTCACTAACAGGTTTAGTCGCTAACAAGATAAAAAGCTATTTTAGTACCATTATATCTGTTTAAAGGTTAGGCCGCACTATTTATAGAATATCGTTGACTTGCTGATTGCTATCTTTAGTTCATTCAGTTTCCAAACGCAGGAACATTCCAGCCGAAAATATTTGTTCACATTACAAATATACACTCAAGTGTGTTTGCTTTAGCACCAAAGTGAGAAACAACCATATGGGCAGTATTTATAAACTGCTCTCTTAAGCAAGCATCTTTCAGAATCTGTTAGCAGGACACACAGTCACTTGACACACGTGACACACAGATTTGACACACTTTCTGTGTACATCAGTGTAACATTATTTTCACACACAAATATAAAAATAATACATAAAACATGATGACAGACAATACCAAGAACAAATATTTGTTATTTCACAAATATTCCCATTCTATGCATGTTTTGCAGTGTTGACAGGATATTCCAATCTAAGCGGAAATTGTGCATGTGTCTATAGTCAACACAACAGATCTGCTGTGGTATATATGGCTTTGAAGGGGAAGCCCGTGATTCAATGCAGTTACTGCTGATCTGATGCTAACATACACAAGTGTCAGCTGAACTACTTTCAGTGCATGAGCAATACCCACAAACCTCACAAACGCTGATATATGGCAAGAAAGAGCTTTGCAGATGAATAAGTGCTCAGCAGTAAAGTGTCTGATGATAAATAACAGGAGAGAGTAAATATCTGCCATTTTGCCAGGGTGTATAGGTCATGCTGAGGACAGGTTAGCATAACTAAAGCTAAAGATCTAGGTTGCTAATACAAAGGTAGCAGGTTATATGTCACGTAGCACTTGGTTGCTCCAGGGAGACTGATCATGTTAAATGGCTAGTCATCATCTGCTAAATGCTAATCTCTGCACGTAGACAGTTTCCACTGTAATTCTATTGAGTTTACGGGTCGTAGTTTAAGAGCTATAATAGAATTTTTTATAACTGAATTTTTAGAATTAACACATTTTTACACAAACACACACACATATGTATATATTGTCTATTTATTGAATTGTTTATTTATAACTATCAATGTGCTATCTCTATTCCCAATAAGGCAATATTGATATATTGATTAAGAAAAATTGAGGTCACAGTGATCAGATTTATTATTTTTACTATAACAGGTGACACTCTGCATGTTCTAAGGGTGGGGGTTAAACCCAAGAGAGGATTTGGTGGCCTTGTTGTCAAACTCCAAGGACCTTATGGCTCTGACAGGCTCCTGTTTAGTCAATAGGAAGACCTTTGCTCTTATTAACAAAGAGTTAATTTCATTAAGTGCTGCAGATGCCTGCATGGCAGCACGATCAACAAGCTCCTTTGACAAGTTCTGCCTATGGCCAACAGATGTCTGTGCCTACAGCACTGCAAATGGGTCAAGTGTAAATCATTTGGCTTAACAAAGGACACTTCATCACTAAGCATACATATAATTTTTATATCTTGCCTTATCTTTTGAGGTTTGCTGTTTTGAAAATCACACATTAATTGATGTAACTTCCTTAGAACCCTGAGATATATCTGACAGATAACACAACTGTTTTTAGTCCTCATCTAAAGTTAGCATCGCTATGAATGCACATTAATTCACTGAGATCTAAGACAGAACATCTCTACAGTACTCAATTGCGAGCAGTTATTTATTATTCATAGAAATTTCTCTTCTGATATCTGTTATACCACAGTTTACATTTACACTTTCAGTTTCAATTTCAAATTTTGTTGTGTTTTGCTAAAATACGAAACGATAGTAACAAGTTAATGTTGGAATATTACTTGTTCAAAGTTTTTTAAACATCTGACTGAAGGATTGAAACACAATATTTTTGTTTTGATCTTTCTCCAGCAACAAAGGAAATCCCCTAAATATTCTCATCCCTGGGGGCTTTGGTTTTAGCTTTAAGTTAAAGAAGTGAAAAGGTTTTTATTTTGCTAAGAAAAATAAAGATGTTCAGGTCATAGACAAAGAATACAGAACATCTAACAGCTCTTTGAAATAAATACCTTTGAAATCTAACTGAAATGTCTGTTACTCATACAGTGGTATGCAAAGATCAAACAAACACAACTACACAGTATTCCAGTGACACTGAAAGCATCTGTTTTGACAGATTTCCATGTAGAACTATTATCAGTAGAGTAAATTGTGTGTTTTAAAGCTGTTGAATTTAAGTGCAATGGGAGAGGGAAGCTACCAAAGTTGAAGCTAAAGGTCATTAAATGGCAACCACAAATTTCTGTTCTGTACAAGACCACAAGTGTGTGAGGTGTAACCAAAACCTTTACACAACAGTGAGTCATTGGCCAAACCTGACAGTATGTCAAGATTTTAATAATTGATATTTCCCACCTCCACCACAAATTACTGTAATTTACAGTTTGAAACTTTGTACATGCAATATATTTAAGTATATTTTCTCCATAGCTTTTGTCAGAGGCTCCATAGCTTTTGTATTGAGAACACTGTACAGGATTTAAACACTATAGAGAATCAATACTTCCAGATGTAACATAAAACTGCATAGTGCATAATGCCCTCTGACATTTGCAGAAGCGAATGCAGATCATTTAGCAGCACCTGGGAGAGATGCGCTTTCGGGACTTTATTCTGACTCATCTGAGTGTTTGCATTTGAGAGCAACACAGGGCCTGATCATCTTTCTTGGCTCAAAGCTAATCTGCAGTGCAGCAATTGTGAAAACACACAGTGTCATCCCATAGTGTCCCTATCAAGGGATGAGTGTGCACACACAGCCACTTTATTTTATTTATAGACACATACTGTTCCACAGAGAACCTGTGAAATATCTGATGTGCCTTTAATGTGGTGTGTAACTTGTGCTATTAAGTAACAAAAGGTAGCTATTAGGCAGTAAATGTGTTTTGATGGTAGCTCTTAGGCCTGAGAACTGACAGATACAAGCTAAAGGGTCAAGGTCAGTGGAGGGTTAAGGTGGAGGTTAAGTTTATGGATGATCTGAGGATGTGTGGGTCAGTCTACCCCTTAAATCCCTCATTGTTTACCATAAGGAGCATTTATTATGCCTTAGCCTATGGGATTATTTGACCTGACTTTGTAGATGTGGATTTGACAGGAATTAAATCTTCCCATAATATGAGAATGAGCTGAGATGTCTGAGGCCCTGTGACAAGGGTGGCCCACTAACTGCCATGTTATTTGTAGACTGCTGGGTATATAGGTGTTGAGGCCACACCTTTTTCCCCGGGGCCCTGTGGAAAGTGACTGAAAATTATAATTAAACATTTAAAATACTAATAAATTTATTTTTATTTGTAAGTCTATGTACATATAAAGACAGGTGTCTGTAAAGTTCGTACTGTAACGTTTTAGCTTCTGTTTAAGTTGCTTCTTAAAAATGCCCTGCAAATTTCACAAACAGAAAAAAACAATAAAATGAATTAGTCACACAAATTAACTTAACATAACACACTGTTTTCTTTGAAAGAAATATTTACTGATGAAGAACATGAAATAATGACTCACAGATGTTACCTGTGTGCTGCATGTGAGTGAATGTGTGAGGGTGTGAATGTGTGTAAGTTGAGGAGGGTCTTTTCTGTGTCAGGGTTCCCCTTAACATTTTGGTTTCCTGTGTGTGCTGGAAGGAAGCCCCCTTTTCTACCACACATGTGGCCCATGTTTTCCAGGAAAGTACAAACCTGGTAAATTTCTCATTGCTCGCTGTGATCAGAAATGGCTCTGAGCTGAGAAATGATTCCACTACAGCCGAGGAAACCATGCAGCAATCAATATCTATTAGTGAAGAGAGCAGTACTGATATTATCAGCCCTTCCCATTTGCCTGTAACAGTAAACGGCCATAGGCAATGCCTCTTGATTCTAATACAAGAACAAGATTAGCGCAGTCATCACTTTTGCGTGGTGTTTGGAAGAGTTTTTAATTTGCTGCGTAAAAGCGTTTGTGTGATTCAATTTGATGCACTTAGAAAACAAGAGTATTTTTCATAAAGAAGGAACAATCTGTCCTTTAAATTTCGTAAAAGGTAAAAACCTATTTCAAATTTATACTCCAGGTTAAATGGTAACAGGTACCAGAAAAGCAGATCCGTTTTCACAGAATCAATGAAAACAGTCACTTTTTGTCATAAACAATAATTATGCCCATTAAAAAAGATTATGTTTTTACTCTCAGAACACAATGTCTAAGTGCTTCCAGGAGGCATATCCCTCCATGCCCCTTTACAAAACAAAGCAAGCTTATTGTCTGATTAAAAAACAACATTTTCGTTTGTATTTGCACAAAGGAAAGGACATGACGTCCCCTTCGGCTGTGTTACACTCTAATCTATATGTGTTTTGCAGGCGTTCAATGGGTGTTTAGATATAGAGAACTTGACTGTTATGGTCATAATGACATTTCAATCACTTTAGGTCACACAGTGTCACAAGTATCTGTGATAAATATAGGGTGATGATTACTGCTTCTGTTATGATGTTTACTATGGTGATTTAGATCATGGGCTTTCCTTATGGACAATACAAGGCACTCCTCCCACACCATAGTGACAAACATTGGCACAACAGTTCCTCAGATGATGTCATATTCAGATGACCATGTGATTAAAGGTTAGGAAAGCAAAGGTTGATGTTTTGTAGAGCCATGCACACACAGTCCATTTTATAGTGACTCATTATTTCCAAAAATGGGTGATGTGATGTAATGTTTTGATATAGCGTGCAGATGTTTTAAATGGAAATTGCAGGCAATACATACAGGCAACTGTTATATAGTATATCATGTGCAGCATATGTTTGTATATATTACCATATGTCTTTATATAATATGGCTATAGTGACATTTTTGTCATCCGCACAGAGTTCAATAAACAGAAACATGGTTGTTGATTCTGAGTCACCATTGCTCCTACACAGGACAGAAGGTGGGGAAATTACCTCTCACAAGGGATTCAAATTTGTTGCCCAAGCTATTTTGTATCATGGCATGGGACTCTCCAGCCTTATCCAGTAATAACCAAATACAGGAATTCTGAAGGAGATATTTGTGGCCATATGTTTGGAAGTATATTGCTATATAACAGTGTATTTGTGTATTACTGGCCTAGATCAGCCCAGCCTTCCACAGACTGACCCATGGGACGGATTTACAACAGCACTGCTCAGCATTTTATAATTTTATGTAAGCTAGTAGAGTGAGAAGGAGAATATTGACTTCAGAGAATGTGTGTGAGTTGCTGGAAAGACATCAGCCTCACTATGAGATGAACAGAGTGCATGCAAAACTACCATTATCTAATACTGGAAAACATCAACTCAAAAGATCTATTTTATGTCAATATGTGTTAAATATTTGGGCACTCTATGCTACAAACATGTACCTTAATAGTAAATTGCTTTTTATACGCAGAGTGTGTAATTTACAAACCGCTGCACTTAATGCACTCAAAATATTACAACAAACTCACATATGAAGGATAAAATCTATGTTATTTTGTAAGTAAATGGTTTTGTAGGGCATTGTAAATGCATCAAAAGAGCATAAATAAGGACTGATAAGGTTCTGTTGTCACCAAAGTTGTGGGATGACTTGTGGCTTGGCCACGCTTACAGCACCTGGCAGTCATGTGGGCCGGGATGTGTTTGAGCATGTGGCGATTACAAAGACAGCAGTTCATCTCCCCCTTACAGCAGATGAATCACTCATGACTCACACTGACTCACACTGAGAATGGCGGTCTACCGCCCTCTACCGGCACAGACAGATCCTGCACATAGATAAATGGTGCTCAGACATCATAAAGTCTCACTATTTCTTTCTTACATGGTGTTTTATTTATTATCAACTTCAATATGCTGTATATTATGTCTTGTAGAGTAGCTAAATTAACGACATACTGCATGCAAAAAGATTGTGATGCAATCTAGTGAAAAGCTATTTTATTTTTTTAACAAAAAGTTAAACAATGTGCAGAATATCGCAAATAATTTGGATATGATCTAAATTGATATTTTACTTAATATAATACTTGTACTTAATATAATTTTACTTGATATAATACTTGTAATTCAACAATAGGAATTATACAGGAATGTGTTCTTCCTATCTGCACAAATAGCATCTGTAAATCTGTTCTCGAAATGGAAATTGAGCTTTTATAGTTGCTTAGTCTGATGTTGAAAACAGTTACTGTATAGATGGAGATTTCCCGTTTATGTGGAGATTTTCCTGAAGGCTGTTGTATTAGTTCACCATTCACATGCTTTCCCAGCAGCCCCACATTTATCACCCTGCCCACAGCCTGAAGTGCCTGGATGTTCTCTCCGCTTCCTGTTTCCCGGCAACAAGCATCTTACTGTAGATCAGAGTTTCCTCACTGCCTTCAGCGATTTCTTTCTGTTCTTTTTTTACAAATAAAAAAACTACATTTACCAAACAGTTTTAGCAATGCTGGCTGAGTATGTATGGAAAATGTAGTGTTATGTATTGCTGCTTGTTTTTATTTTTTTGTAAAGCTCGAATACTCATACAGAAAATCAGCTACTACTTACCATGTGCTAAATGAATTCTCTATGGCTTTAGCCTTTATGTAAATGACATTAAACATTTTTGCATCTACACCTGCATGTAAGAATCCATTTACGCCATAAACTGTCCCAACTCAAGCTACATCAATTAAATGAAAATGTTGTTGCAATTTGATGCCTTTAGAAAGTGAAATGACATGTAGCCTGACCCATACTCAGAATTTGTCCTCAGCATTTAATCTAGTTTAAACTGCACACACATTAGAAGTAATGAGAAATAGACACACTGCAAACCATGAACACACACATATCACTATCTATGATATCTTCACTAACATTATACATTAAACTTGGCAATGATAAGTTTGTCAGGAAATGTTGTGTATTGATGGTTGTGAAAGCTTTATGCAATGACGTTGGAGTTTTTTGTAACCAGCAGATGTCGCTACAATGATATTTGTACAATTATAATCTATGCATCTTTTCATAATATACTTTAGCATAGGCTACACATTAACAATAAGAGGAAAGTGTTCTGTTTTCTCATTTTCTTAAGCTATTGTTTTATTTGCCTAATAAGCCAAAGGAAAAATTGTAAACTACAAGTAACACAAAAGCTTAACAAATTATTGGAAGGTTGTTTATGCTTATATCAAAAACACAAGCCATGAAGCATTGAAACGTTTATTTATTGACCATTGTACATAAATCAAGCAATGCTTGTTGAAGGAACACAATTTGTAAGGAGAAGTGAGAATAAATAAATAAATAATAGGATAAATATGGAAACATAAAGACAACACCACACAGACTGTCTTTTCATCACTGCAAGGTTTGTTCATTGCATGCTGTTGATTACGTTATATAACTGTTCTCTGAAGGTTTTCCTTCACCGTTTATTAAAGTGCTATATCTAACACAATCTGACACAAAAAGGCATTTGGCAACACTGCTTAAATCATTTCTTCTGTTTAAATATTACATTTAAAATATAGGCTTCTAAATTTAACCAATCATTACAACTAATTTAACTTTGAATAGCTTATTTCATATACAGTTTATACTTTTCAACAGTCATCGTTCCATTTATAAACTTTACAATACTATGGAAACTAAAAAGTATAGCAAAAAAACAATCATTTCAGATAAAAATATTATACATACGATGAAAACAAGCATAATTAATTCCTGTCTGTAAAATTAAACATTGCTTAATATTTTAGGTGATTTAAGCATGTAAATAGATATAATACTTCATGAACACAATACAGAAAGCAGTTGCCATGTACAAACTGGTGAATGTAACTGTCTCCAAAATGTAGCCTATCTGACATCATTTTTGTATTATATACTGATCCCTATCTGTGAGTACAATTTCTGATAAAGTAACCAACTGTCTAAACATTTTAAATGAAATTGCATACCTGTGCCAGCATGCATTATCCATGCAAGTGCTCTTTCATTCTACAGGGCTAAAGGCAATGACTGTCAGACACTTTTGTATTGCAAGAGAAATTCAGACTTTCTCCAGAGATTCTCCAAAAGCGTCCTAGATGTTAAATCCTCACTGCAGCATACTAGCACAAGAAATATAACCTTTACAAATATATAGTAATTGCTAACAAGAAACAAATTAAGACAGTTAATGTGTTTAAAGTTTAATGTGCTCAAATCTATTGTTCAGTGCTATTCAGGTTTTTAAGCCCACAAGCATCTCTTACTGATTCTAGTATTTAGTGGATACAGAAAAATAATATAGCCTTACTATTAAAATACATATCTTAATCATTAGTCATATAAGTTTTATCCTATATAGCAAATGCTTGATAATACTGGATGCATAGCATTATATAATGTCATCTAAAAGGTGTGGTGCACCAACCCAGTCAAGCATTCTTGGTTCAGATGCTGCCATGATCATACACATGAACTGCTTTCCTGTTCTCTTGTCAATGGGATAGATGGTGGTAGGCGTAAATCTTTTGTTGCTCTCAACAAACTCACAAAGCTGGTTGTATATTTGTGGGAACTCATGGCGAAGAAAGACGCCTCGGGTACGAAGTTCCCTCTGGATATTGATGAAACAGATCTCTCTTGATTTTCTGCCCTCTTGGCCATCCTTGTCGATGTCAGATGTTCCAGGAGGCGGTGTGAGAATCAGTGTCTCCATTTCACATTCTTTCTTAAAGATTTTCTTATCTGGGCTAGAGGAGGCTAATGAGACCTTGGCATATTTGCGAATAGTCTGTGTTTGTAATTTGGGTGAGGGAAGTTTAGGCACTAGGTCTCCAACAGCTATGGATACATTAAGGAGGAAACATTCTGTGGGGTCATACTCTTTGCCTGCATTCTGCAACTCTTTGCAGTATTCTCCAAGGTTGTCTTTAAAACTGTCTAGCTCTCTAAGAGACAAATATGTTGGGGAAATGGTAAGGCTCTCAAGACCAACCTGGAGAAAGTTATCTGCAGAGCCTGGGTTTGGAAAGCCCAAGAACAGGACTCCTCTTCCACGGGACAGATACCCTACCCTAGCAATGCGTGAAAAGGCTTTATGAACATCAGAGTTCTCTCTACAGTATTTTAATATATGCCTACAAACACTACTGATGCGGCCATAAAGACAGTTTTCTTTATGTGTGTCCCAGTCTTCTCGTCTGCAGTTCCTGGAACAGTAGTATGTGTAACAACTGTGACATGATTTGAAGTACAAGCAAGCATTAAATGTAGTGTCTTTGCGCAAGCACTTCCTGTTGGCACACACCATAGTGTCATCCTCATCAGCCATGTGGTTTGAAGAGATATCCTCTACACTCCTCTGAAAACCCTCACAGCCACTATCTGGGTCTTTAAATGAATCTGGACTGGTCTTTGATGAGTCTGTTTGTGTGTTCAAAAGTCCAGAATCTTCTTGATCCATTTCTCTCTTCTCTTCTATTGTCTCATCATCTTTCATCAATTGCTTTAGCTGATCTATCAAGTCCTTGCTTGGTCGCCTGCTATTTTGAGGTTTGTAATCAATGACTAAGTCAGCTAGCAGCTCATCAAGCTGTTCGAGGCTTTGCTGCAGGGAGTAATTATTGTTCTTCTCTGTTGGTTCTGGGGTGTTTGTAGGTCTCTGTGGGTTGTATGAGTTTGGAGTTGGAGACTGCCCTACATTTTGTGTATTCCAGCTACTAAGGCCTCCAACTCTCTTGTCACTATTCGCAGCTCGAATATCATTGTCAGTAATTGTTATTTCTGGTGTCACAAACCATTGCTGCCCTGAAATGTTTTGTCTGTCACCAGCACACTTCTCTAGACAGTTTTCAGAGAGGGACAAAGCAGCATATCGTCTGGGTGAACTAGAAAGGTTCACAATAACTGGCTGTTGACTGTTATTTGGAGGAACTCCAGGCCTCCCATGATGGAGAAGGTTCTCATAACTTTTGCCTCGTGAAATGCCATGTTCTCTCTCCATGTGTGGAATAAGAATGTTGTCCCAGGATTTTGAGTAGTTCCTCACATCTGCTCCTAAACGGCTTGGTTCTGTAACTTCATTGGGATACCATGGGCTAATTGATGGTACTCGTTGAGGGGTCGCCTGTGAGGATGCATACTGACTGGAATATGTAGCAATGCTTGACCGTGGCCAGTCATCTGAAATAATCTGTGACAAGTGTGGGCGTCTTCGACCTTCTGTGTGATATGCTCTCATAGGAAAGTTTAATTCTGAGGGGTATTGGTAAGGCCTTGTGTGGAACATCTTTGAAGCATCTGATGGAAAAGCATATGCTCTTGGATCTTCTTGATAGCATGTTTCAGCATGAGAGGGAGATATGAAATATGGCCCTGGCTCACTCAATGAATATGGTCTTGTGTAGAAAGCATCCATGCGTTCACGATGAGAGTCTGCACAGTATGAGCGCACAGGCAAAGTGTGAACCCAGCGCGTCCTTGGATCAAGTACATACTGACCATTAAGGGAGGGATTTTGGCTGTTGCTGCTGTTAATACTGTACTGGTCGTCTTGATAATATGCTCTACTGGGTGGATGAACTGGAAACCTGCAAGGATCATCTGTGTAAAAGAACTTTGTTGGAATGTTGGGATTAGACAGGGTTCTGTACTCCCTTGGGTCTCTAGGAGATGTCCTTCCAAAAGGGTGCTCTCCAGGCTGAATGTAAGTACTGGGCATGCAGTTTGGATACTGATATGCTGGCCTGTAATCCATGCTGTAGCACTCACTTGGAGTAGACGTTCTAGAGGTGAAAGTCTGATTTGGGAAAGAGTGGTTCCTAATTCCTAAAGCAGAAGAAAGCTGCCAAGGAACACTACTCCTCTGAGTAGACATCTTCCGTGTAGTGTGCTGGAGAACTGAGGCATCTGGCTTTATATCAACACGGTACCTGACATGAGGAGTGTTAGCTGGTTTCTCCTGTCTGTTTTCCTCAAAACAATCAGAAACATACAGGGGAGTGTGCGGTTGTAGCTTGATGGGATGGACCTCATTAACTAAAGCTCTGGTTGCTGAATGAGAAGCTTCACGAATTGGCAGTCCATCAGGTCTCCTCTGGTGATCTATTGGAGATGGACGCCTCATTGTTGCAGGTGGTGAAACTGTGATGGGTACAGGGGTCAGGGTGGCTCGAACCCTTGGAACACTTTTTGACCTAGATTTCCCATAAACACCAGTTCTTCCTGCCTCACTGCCTTTATCTGTGCTAACTTGTTGTTGGGACAGTTTTGAGTTGAACAAATCAGGAGAGGAAAAACGTAAGTGTCCTTGCTGTCCAATGCCATTCCAGATTGCATCTTTGTTTACCGTTTGCTGGTCAGACCTGTAGGGATACTCCATGGACGAGGAGATGTTTTTTGGGTCATCCAGTGACTCAATGAAGTCAAAGCTGCGGCAATGTCTTTTGTTTATAGTTTCAAAGTTCTGATCCAGTGGGCCAACCATTTGTGAATTACATTGTTTGTAAGATCCAGAATACTGTGAGAGCCCAGAGTTGGGACTGATTTTTATATCTTCATACAAAGTTGATGTTAATATATCAGGGGGATCCGTACGTGTCATCTTAATGGGACAAACAATATTTTTGGCCCTCAGTTAGTGTCTCCTATAAAGAAAAAAACAGAGATAATAGTTACACATCTTTAATCAACCATTTAAATATCAGCACTGTAATAGATAAAATACATAATTTTAAGTCAGTTGTATATATATATGCCTTAAATGAAAATGACCCACTAATACCTAGTAAAGGTCATATCATCTTAAAGAGGAAATAAACCAGAGATTCTGGTGAGTAAATTATAGACATTAATCAAATATCTGCCAATACAAAATGTCAATTCACTTCCCAGAGATGTTTAAGAAGCTGTGAATAGTTTTTGAATGGCAATGTTGGAAGATATATGTTTTGCACATGCACAGTATATACAGCAGGACCTACATGCACATATTTATGACTAAACAGAGATGCTGAGGGAAACAGTAACTTCAGCTAGGTCAGCTAAATCAACATGTTCTCCATTAACGTGGCCTAGTATTGACCCTGCTCAAGTTATTGCTCATGTTCTTATGTCCCACCCCCTCTTTTCACACCTTCATTTCCTTAGGCTTCTCTACTGTCTCTACTGTCTACTGGTTGCTATGGAAATGTTAATCTAATACTTTAAACTTTCATTTAGTATGTGTCTGCAATAGTAATCTTTTTTTACATAATAAAACAAAAAACTTAAAAACTAAAAAAAATTAAAATTATGAGTTATAAATGTTATTCCTCTTGCATAATGTCACGTCATGCATAAATGTCAATCGCTTCAGAAAATCATCACAGCATGCTAAACACATCCAGCCACACTGAAGGGGAAAATCTGAATTAATGATTTAGATGTAAAAGCCTTGAGCATCAACAAAAAATACATTTGTGAATCTGATAACAGTTAATCCATCTGTAAATCAGTGAAAAGATTTCAGAGTCACATGCTTACATATTGTTTTAGTGACTATTAAAGTTAATAAATATAAGCATGATATAATAACATCTCATTTGAAATATCTGGGCACATTATCGTTGCACAAACTCCTTATTTTAATAACAATTAAATACATTTTTAAATATAATTGTTGAACAACATTTAGCAGTTAAAATTAAAGAACTCAGAATCTTCAAAATTCGAAAATATCTTTTTTTAAAGATATGCATGCTTTCTTAGGCCAAAAGAACAAAATACATGCAAGAAATACAATACATTTTGCTGCACTGCAACAGCATTACCCATTATTAATAGCACCACTCTACGTAGGAAAAAAAGAATAGAGGTTAAAAAAAATGGAGCACATGAACCAGGAAATCTCAGGTAGCAGTTTTATCATACATGGAAGATGCATGCATTTCTCATTTAAAATGCAGAATTCAGATTTAGTGTCTATGACGGCCTTTAATACTCTGTCAGAAACACAATGTCCATGTGATGCTCAATTGTCCTCATATCTGTGCACATGGACTAGATTTATACTTGCTCTGATTTCCCTGTTCCTCAGTTCTTTGCTCTCTTGGGTGTAACTCCCTTCCTACCATATTAATAAAGAAAGTGTGGGTCATTTCAGTTTGTGTTTGTTACATACCCTCCCTTTATGACACTATGAAACTACTTGGGTTGAATGAATGTTTACATGACATCACTACTTATTGAACCAACTGTTGTATTACATTAGCATGAACGAGAATTCGCCTGATTTGCATTACATCTACATTAACACGGTGTTTGGTTGGTTTATACATCCTGAATGGTATTCTTGCATTTGCTTGTTTACTTATCAACCTACAGTGACAGCAAACGAATAGCTGTGCGACATTTACATTGGGTTAGAATCTGCCATAGTACCAATTCATTGTAATATTATTTACACTGGGTGGGTTTCAGGGATTTCTACATAACAGTGGGAGCTATGGAGCCCCACTCACTCTTCAGCCAGCCCTGAAAACCATCTGTTTATCCTGCTGAGAGGACTGAAGAAACACACACACATTCACACCTTTACTCTGTTATATGGATTAATATACATCCTATCTAGTACACAACATTCTGGACAGTATCATTACATTGAGAATACACAGTTTCTCTTACTAAACAAAACTTCTACTTTTTACACTGGAGGGCAAAATGCACAATCCATTTAGTGAAAGACAATATGTTATATGACATGATGGCTATCATACACAGACCTGCTTTCAGATGTTAAGCCAGGTGGTTCACTGATATCTAAATACGTCAACAAGATAAACTCATAAATATGTTTTTATTTCATATCAGTAACACTGACTACCAGATTTTATCTGAGATATAACAAAATGCCAACATAATACACTTTATTGTGTGCTGTTGAAGGCAATGGCCTCAGACTGTGGCATCTTCTCATAAAAATCTTATGTACAAACTACAAACTGGGAATGAAAGCTAACAAAACTCATCACAGATCAAATCTGGTGCAGTTTAATGATTGATGCTGCTGGGATTGGATGACTTGTACAACTTTATTGCATTATATCTCTCCTGGGAACAATTTGGGGCCACAGGCACTAAGTATTTATCCACTTTTAGAAGCACTGCACTAGTGACTCTGCAGCTGGGAATGAACGACTGATAACTACCGTTGCAAAATCGTTTCAATTCACGACCGCCATCCGGACCTCTCCATTTACCAATTGTTAAAGAGTGCTGAATAGCCTATTTTAAAAGCTATTTTTAAAAACACTGTTGCTCACAGCAGATGCTTGCGAATCAGGTTCCGTTTGGCTGCGATTTTCTACGGTTCTGTTTCTAGCTGACTAAGGGTTTGGGTGTCCTTTAGGTGAGGTAACATTTACCCACCATCTCACATTCCATCTTGTTCTCTAGGCATTCCAGGTCACAAAAGACGACAATGCAATTTTCATTGTGTTCATGGAAATTCTAAATCACTATCACAGATACAATTTGCAAATAAAATGTTACTGTTTCATCCCTGTCAAACCATACATTTCTCACCTACATGCAGTATTGTATTGCACCGGGTCACTTAGAACATAGATATCTCTCCGTGAAGGCTATTTTATGCCCATCTAGCCAGCATTTTACAATAACTTAAAAGGACACAATCATTTAAGGAATACGTTCCACAAATAGAAAATACAACAAGGACAAAAACAACAGACCATGCACCTTAAAAGTTTTCTAGACGGGTGTTATGAAGACAATGACAGTTTATGTTTCAAACATAACAGGGACTGTCCATCTTAGGCAAGGTGGGTGTTGAAATTTCACAGTCCTCCATTATGGAATGTGGCTGATCAGCAGGCATTTTCACACCTAGCATTTGCGCTAGTACCTGTGACTGAGACAGAGTGTTCTCACAGCCAATCACAACTAGTCTAAGACTTTGTCTTATTCAGACTCAAAAGTTCTTAGAAAGAACCAAATCTGGATTGAATATATTGACTGTGAGTCCAGTGGGTACACTGACTCTGTTGGAGTTACACAAAGACTAAACATTTCTTTTGTTTACAGTGTGACTCTGAGAAACTATGACAGTAAAATAAAGTGTAACCATAAACAGTAAATCTAACATGAGGTTTATCTTCTTAAATAAACAAGACAAAGAGCCTAAATACAGTGGATACAATGGATATGAAAGATGCATCTGAGTGAGAGCAGCCCAACAGGATGGTGTTATACAGTTAAACAGATTTATTGGAGGGAAGATTTCTTTACTTGTCCAACAGGAAGTCTCAGAGGATTTTTGTGGAGCTATGAGAAACACTAACTATGTATGTAGCTATAAATCATATCTGTCTTAAATCCAGTTTGTAAGGCCATAAGTAAAATTAAGTGCTTCTGTGCCAAAAGCGAGAGCTTTCCTGTTTGGTCTCTTGCCTCTAAACAATTATACATCTATACAGCAGTAAACATCAATATATACAACTATACATCAGCCTTTCTCAAACTTTTCAGACCTAATGCCACGTCTGCCATGTACTATACCATCCAAATTTAGTTATTCGCCTCCCTTCAAATGAACTGAAGCTTGTGTATCAATATATTTTATTTGAATATTTAATTGACAACGCAAATACAACTGCAATGAAAAAACTGATGCACAAAATGCTATTAAATTTGTGACTAGATAAGAAAGTATATGTAAACCAGAAAGACAAGTGAAATGTATATGTTTATAGTATTTCAGTAGCATATATTTCTAGAGTCTCAATGTATAAAGGCATTAATGGTACGCGTACCACAGTTTGTCCTTATTCAGAGAAGGCCTCATTTGTACTAAAGATAATGGATTTAGACAATAACAGTCTAGCAACACATTACTAAAAATTACCCTTCTTGTTAAGTTAAATCAATAAAACAACAGCACAAAGCAATAAAGCCCTTTGGGGGTCGTTGTCCTTAACATTTCAGATAAAGACACTTATGCATGTTACGCTCTTACAAACAAAATGGAAAACAAATATTTTGTCCACATCAACAGCATCATTTAGATTTAGTCTGGATTATGCAGAAAAGTGGCCACAGTGGTATAGTAATATTGTACAAGCGGTAAAGTACCTTTTTGTTTTAAACCTTATTGATTGATTTTAATTCTAATACAACACTGACAATGTTATTCCTGACAGCCAGTAAAAATCACTGGTAACACATCAGTATAGTTTTCCATCCTCTTTCCCAAATGATTACGTTTGTTCAGAACAACAGGTGCAGTACGCTTGTGCTGTATTGAGTCTTACTGCAGTGGATATACTGACTTACATGGGCTAAAAATGTATGACATGTTGAAATCAAATCTTTTTATCTTTGTTTTTTGGGGAGGCTTCCTTTCCTAAGAAACATTATTGCTTCCTGTTCATATAAACACTATATTTATGCAAACATAATAACGTAATCAAACTTTCTCCTCAATAAGCCCTGTACGGTCAACAACATACCACAAGCCTCGTCGCCTGGATACCTATCAAACTACATGGTTTCACGGAAGCAACCTACTGATACGCAAGGTCGCCATACAGTGTTACATATAGTGCCAGCATCCGCCTCGATCTTAGATCATAATGTGATTAATGTATCTGACATACTTTGTTTAAACCACGCCGTGGTTATGTAGAATTGCAAAAAGTGTTTGGCAAAATGAAATATTTATACATGGCTTCAAAATCTAACACGTAGGCACACTTTGCTCTCATGTATTGCTGCGGCACGACCCCCGCACTAACGCGTGTATCTCTCGTAAAAATGACATAATGTCTTTCGCAAATGACATCGGTGAGATGCTAATGCCCCGCAACCTTAACACATTATTAAAATGATCAAATTAGACCTGACAGAACCACACGTTTTAAAATACCACTGTCTATCACGCCTTCAACAGTGTGCGCATGTCTTACCGTCTTCATCCATAGTTTAGATCCAAAACATGCGAATAATCTTGTTATTTATAAGGCGCAACTCTTTGATCGGTGACAGTTCACTTCAGAAATCATGTAACCTCCATATCGTATCAGCTAGTGTGGCAAACTACTTCAAACTCCTTAAGTATTGTTGATCGCCCACGGGGCTCGGGGGTGTAGGGAGATAAGGCGAGGGGGTGTGACCGCATCTCTCTCGCGTTGGGTTTTTTGCGTGAGATGCGAAATGACCGCGCATGCGCGCGACATCTGCCACGCGCTTGCGTGCGTGTGCGCGTACTTAAACCTCCCACAAACAAGCGCGTGTCTGTGCAGCGCACGTAACTCGTGCTGGTTAAGCATACATACATGGTGGCGAGGCGGTCACAAGATGTGATTTTAATTATGAAGGCGGTCCAGTTAATTCATGCTGATCGGATCCAGTGATCCCTCGACACACAGAGTTTTCATATGTTTAACTATTCAAGGCAAATTGCATTAATATCAAATATCTGACTAAATTGAAATATAAAGATGACATCAAGACATTCTTTGTTTCTCTTGTCTTGTTTTTTAAAGATTGTTTTAACCTAACTACAACCTGCCAGTGTGCACCACCTTTCTTTTCATGCCTTTCTAGGATGTCTTCCTGTCTTCCCCTTACTTGCACTGTTGTACACATATTTCATTAAATGAAACTACATTCTTTCAAAACTATGGCATGATCTAAATACAATGAAAAATATAATTTTGTATGTATTATGTAATCACTCATGTATTGTACCCAGCAGACACACTATATTAGGAGACCACTTTACTAGATGTTTGGGGAAACAAAACGCATGTGGTTGTTGTGTTATAGGCATGGGAGCAGAACATACAAGCACAGACTTGTTGGTCATTTAAATAGCATTAGTAGCCATTATCCAGCTGTTTGTTTCCTCAAGAGTGAAACTTGGCCTAATATCTCACTTGTGTCATCCTTAAAAACATCTTTAAACTGACTGACAGACTTGACTTGATCACTAATTCTGATGTGCAGTTAGTACAGAGAAATAAACTCATTTATTTCTAGTGTTGTGACAAAAGCAACTATGTATCTGCTGAGCACTGTTTCCCAATCAGTCATAGAAACTTACCCAGCAAAAACCGCTGACAGCTGACATGTTATTATTTTGTTTCTAGTTATCTGCTTTCCTCTCAGCTGTAGCGCTTGTGTACTGAAGTGTGACTCAGCTCCTGATCTGTTTCAAAGCCTCTTTCTGCTGCTCTCATCGCCTTTTGTCATCCAATGAAAAGACAGTGTCACCATTATGCTGTGTTTGAGTACACATAATAAAGAGAGAAAAGGACAGTGAAGGCATTGTGTAGTAAGATGACACTAAATTAATTTGCCACTCTGCTTTTGTATTTCCTTTCCACACTTAACTAATCAGCCAGTTTATTAATTTCATTTTAATGTATTCATATATAAAATGAAAAAGTACATAAAGATTAAAAGTACTGTAACTGTAAGAATTAATCTGTTCAAAAATACTTCAGATGCACCAGCTGAGGAAATTTCAATTAAATGGGAAATTTAGCAGAACCTTTATATTAAACACACACACAGACACACAAACATACACATATATATCATATTTTGTTTCCTGACAGCTGATACATAAGATTTTTTTCAAATTTATGTGTTCATTTCCTGTCTAGTCTTCACAGGGTCACACCAGCTGAGTGAGATATATAACTCCTCATATCATTGTTTCCATCAAATGAATGATCGGTCCCTTAGCCAATGACCCCACAACTAAGGAGAATCAAGGCCACAGATTCTCTTTCTCTCTCTCTTTCAGCCTGTCTGGTGTGCTTTTCCTTTGTCCAAGCTCAATTTATGACTGTCCTGCTGATAGCAGACTCATTACAGTGTCGGCCAGTAAGATCACATGACAGTTTCTGTGGAGGTGGAATCTGTAGCACAGGAGAGATGAACTGGCAGAGACAACTGTGCTTAGCTCAGAACTGCCATGTTCATCAGCCTATAGCTGGAAAACAGTTGAAAACGTCAAGATTAAAACACTTTTTGTAGTAAAGCTGACTTTACGTGTTTAGCAGGATATCATTTACTTCCTTATAAATTTGCTAGCACTGTTTTGCTGTTTCAGTGCATATAAGTTGTCAGGCCTTGACTGTATATTAAAACAACTGTGGACACAGCGTAATAACTGTTGGGCTTAGCCACTTTGCCACAAGTCAGCCATTTCAAAGTCATATTTTTTCCTGTTTTTAAACCAGACTAAAAGCCCATTTTAGCCCTGGGTTAGATAGCATTGCACAGTCATTCCTCCAAGTTTTTCCTCTAGCTTTTAGCAGGACTATGTAGCTCTGCAGCTGCATACCTGTACTGCCACAATTCAAACTTAAACCTGAAAAATTCTTAATAAATGTTCATGTCTTTTGTAGAGTCCCAGAAACATTGACAATGTTTTAGTTTCGGTGTC
>JBAJNP010003206.1:0-41277 GCA_036877545.1 Yasuhikotakia modesta | reverse complement strand
TGATGACACTAGGGGTCCATATATAAAGCACCATAGGAGCTAAACTGTGTTATGAAATAACCAGAGCGGATACAGGCAAGCTATTACTTGTGATGTCACAAGTGCCCAGCTATGTCACAGCCTTCCAGCTTTGGTGTAAGGCACTCCTTGCATTCCTCCTCAAAGGGTTAATGGAAGTGGCACTTACCAATAAGGCTAAAGTGGTGGCCTTAAAAGGCTGAGAAAAGATTCTCTTGTTGATAAGCCCACATCCTATAGTTAGTAGGTATCGCATGGTAGATAAACATATGGACAAATCAGAAGGTAGTACAAATATGTAAACTACTGAGAAGGCCCCTATCCCCTGAGAGGGTGCCTAGCCACAGCAGTGGAGTACAGATACTGTACAAAAGGGACACACAGATTAACGGCAGAAAAACTTGTCCTGTAGACACATCACATTGGTTACCCAAGAGCAGCGAATCAACACATATGGAGCACCGGGTGTTGAAATATGGGCTTACTCTTGCCAGAGCCCAGAAGGATGTTACTCCTCATGTGTAGTGAATCCTCTCTTTTAGTGTACCTAGTTTTTGAAATGGACCTTCATTGAAATGGCATCCACAATCTAATGGGTTAATCTTCTGGCACCTCTGAGGAAGCTTACATTTAGATCATTCTGCCAAAAGGGCCTGTCCCCAATGGTGCCATGATAAACAGAAATGGCCTTGGGCTCAGAGGAATGTGCCAGAGAGGAGCTGCTGTCAGATGCATTAACTCTGAGAACTTCCTCTGAGTACAGCGGGCAAACCGTGACAACAGCATTCTCATGGTAAGGTTCTCGCAGTAAGAACACAACCACAAAAGGTGTCTGAGCATGCTTGAGGGTGAAGCAATGAAATGGTCACATTAAAAACCACAAGGACAGAAAGCCATCTTTTATAGGAAGAAAATAGCACTCTTTGAGGCGCTGCAGCTGACCTGCTGAAGTGCTCATGGGAAGTTTGGTGAAGGACGGGTTAAGGTAAACCATAGTTAACACAGCATGGCAGTCTTTCTATGACAGTGTTGGGACCACAGATGCATCTATTGGCTCCGATGAATAAATCTGACTGTTGCATGCCAACCCACTTTTATCCCTGGCATGAAAATTCCACTTGCCAATTTGTGGCCCTTTTTTTATGTTTTACAAATGTTAGTGTTTGGGGCTCCCAAAAATGAACCCCTATATTGTCTTTAACACAATGTCAAGTGACAGACTGAAAGGAAAATAAGGTTTTGTATGAATGACTTGTTTCAGGGAACTGATTTCCTATCCCCAAGTTAAAATCTGCAGTCAACCAGTCATTATTAAAAATAAAGCCCCCTCTGTGTGCTAATAATAGTCAGAATTCATTTTTATAATGATTGGCTGATAGTACATTATAACAGAAATTAAATGCTTTATTTTAATAAAATGTTTTGTTTTATTGTTACACACAACTATTGGGTACAACTACCAGTCCTGTAAATTATTAGACATAAAATTGAAATTTCTGTCAGTTGACATTTTGATGAATTGCTAAAACAGCTTCTTACAAAAACTCTTACATATTGTTTTACTTCTCTTTGTAGACAACTGTCCTTCATCAGAAAATTAGGTGAGCCCATATTTTAAGTACTGGTTATAGAGCTGAACATTATTGTAGTTATATATTGTAGTTACAGTACTTTGCTTGAGCATTAGTAATATATTTACAGTCATTCTATCACATAAATTAGCTACAATGAAACTAGATGTCTACACAAAGGCTGCTGACGCGCATTTCTGCTATTTGCCAAGAGATATTTTTTTAGATTCATACACATTGTAGACTTACTGTAATACTGCTTCTAAATCAGGCTAAAAATATATGAGAATTTTACAGATGACATTTATTGGTATTATCAAATTTAAAAGGTTATAATTAATTAGATTATTATATGCAGTTAAATTTACTAATTGTTTTAAAGAATAAATAAAACAATTATTGATATATCAATTGTACATTATAATTTTTTTTCAGTACCTGATTTGCTTTTGAGCCACACACAGCCAAAACTTCACCACAAGATATTACAATTTTTAAAACATTTCTCTTCTTCTGCTTATATACACTGTTTTGTATATTCCTGCTTAATTTTAAACATTTGCAGATAAAATGACAAAACCAAAATGTTTAAAAGTCATTATGTATGTTTTATTTAACTCAACTGTTGTGGTTTGTCTAGAGGTCTTGGTTTGCATAATAAAAAAATTGTATTTATGCATATTAATATTAGGGTCCATGAGACTAGCAATTTAGATTTAAATTGGATACAAAAATAATTCTTGCAAATATTATTGGCATTATTTCATAATGTGCACTAGTGCTGGTAAAAGGACTTTAGACTTCAAATGTTGCTGTTTATCCATGTTATTCCATCACTATCAAAAATATGTGTTAATTAATATGATAATTATGTTACAGCTATTTTAACATATCATGTGTCATTTTGAATATGTGTTCAAAAATAAAAGCAATACAAATTATGACCAATGTGTTAATTTTTTTTCAATGACATTGCTGCATCACCCCACAAGCCGTTATTTTATTTAAATGTTTTCTCTGAGGGGCAATTATAAAGATTCTTACCCAAACTGAAGATTCTTATCCAAAAGCCTTTAAAATTAAATCGTTTATACCCCTTTTCTATTATATTTTTATTATAATGATTGAAAAAGTACATTGTGTTGAACCTTCCCATTAAGTTGTAACCAGCTAACACCTAACCAATTAATCTTAGTCAGGAACAGCACATTGTTTGACTGCTATCACAGTCATATTGTTAGTGTAATAACAAGCTTTCAGGTCCACTTCTTATTTCAGAACTATTTTCTTTAGACTGCTTTAGACAACATTGTAGTGGATTAAGCCTGGATTAAGGATGTTGTTCTGTCAGTTAAGGACTGTTTCTGCTTTTCTGCGACTAAATGGTGGGAGCCACATATGAGATGATGTAAAAGTAGTCAGGTCATAATACTTTCTTGTCCCTAACGATTACATAAATGCTTTGAATTACTTAATTTAGATAATGAATTGTTATGAAAGGGAGGATGTTTTAAGATACTTGCAGAACATTATTGATACCAATCCCTCTCATATGTGCTACAAGTCTTTCTGTTGCTGGTAGAGCATTGCATTAGCAGTGCAAATGTTGGGGGTTTGATCTGAAATGTATGCCTTAAATTCACTGTAAGATGCTTCAAGCATCTGCCAAAGAAACAAATGGAATATGTTAAAAGATCAAGGAAAATTTGAATCCTCATGTCATGTTCCCATAAAGTTTTTTTCAGCGTGTGTTCATGCCTTCATCAGCGGCGGATCTTGGATGTGTGAAAATCAGGTAATCAATCTTATTCAATACTAGACTCCCATTAAAATGTTTTTGATAAATTTGTGTTAATTTGCAGATCTGCAGAACAGAAGGGTTTGCAAGAGGGTAACAGTGCTTTGGGCTTTATACCAAAGATAATCACTACTTATGAATTATAATGATCTGTCAATGAGCTAACCAGCTGTTAAGCCATGAATGGCAGATGTAATTGCCAAATTCCTCCACTGGACTCCAGGCAGATAATGTGGTAATATCCGGGGTTCACCAGAGGGAAACTCACATGGTAAAAAGACCACTTGTCATTACTTCTAGGCTGAAATAGAGGTGCCTTTTTACAAGTCCCCACGATATCCCAAGGCTATCCCACTAGCTGAGTAGAAGATACTCTGAACAGAGACAGCACACTTTGGGATTGGTAAAACAATACAAAACAAAGGGATAGCCTCTGTGTGGAGGCAGCCTTTACGTTCCACATCCCTGACTTTGCACAGAATCTGGGCTTTCTGCAGGAAAAGTGTACTTGTGCAGACTCCTGGGCAAGCTGTAATTAATGTTAAAGCAGTCTCATATGCATCACTCCGAGAAGCAGCTGTTGAGGATGTCATGTGCCCCATCATATTAAGTGATGCTCTGCATCAGGGAGAGCTTGCTGAGCTAGCCCCAGTTGATCCAAGTGCTTGAGATCCACGTGTGCTTACAACTGATCTCAAGAGTGATCCAGTATGAGCCAGTCATCAAGGTGCATATGTGAAGAAAACAGCCACGGCTGCGGCTTTGGTAAAGATGCAGAGGAACAGGGACAGACTTAATAATAAACTTTACTGAGGCATGAAAGTATGACATGAAAGTTTGTGTCTTTCAGGTCTATAGCTGTAAACAAATTTATCCTGAAGGAAGTCTGTGAAGAGACAGATTTAGGATGTGCAGGTCTAGTACTGGTCGTAACCCACCTCCCTTCTTGGACACAATGAAGTAGATGCTTTTAAACCACACCTTCATGTCAGTAGGCAGAACAGCATTGCAGGTGGTTAATAGAGAACAGAAGTAAACATTGTAATACATGTTGATTGAATCGATTTAGCAATTCCAACTCATAAATATTGTCAGCAATCCATCATCCAATGCATTGTACATTAATAACAAATTTCTTCCACTGCAGGGAAGACTCCAGCTCAGGAAGACAATTCCATTTTGAGTCTAGTTCTAAAATACGTTTACAGTTTGAATATATATAGTTTGACATTTTATACATTTCTAAATGTAATTAAACAAAGGGAATGTACTTGTATGCTCATAAACAAAAGTAGTGTTGTTAATGTTTACAAAAGTGTAAACAAAGTATACAGAGTGAAAATTTAAATGAATGTTATGCATTACTTTAACTTATTTGCATTGTTTATATGTATTTTCACATTTTTATAAAATTACCTAGGCATTTATCAGTATATGTAGACATACAAAAAACATTTAGCCTTCTCACTTCCTGAATAACATTAGCATTAACTTACAAACCTCTGAAAAGTGTTCATTGCTCTGAAGAGTCTCTCTTAGTATCTGTGATTTAACCATTAGCATTCAAGTGTGTTTTTGTAGATTACTCAAACAAATCCATTAAAAAAATCCATACAAAATAATAACCACTTTTTTTATTATTTTCCTGTATTTCAGATTCTGACTGAATTTTAGACCAACTAAATACAATCACACCAGCACAAAGCACAAATAGGTTCAAATCAATAGAGAGATAAGAAGAACTTTGTTCTGTTTGTTTTGTTGGACTGTTTGGAGGTGGTGTTGTACATAGCCAGAAGGTCGATGTTCTGTGGAGAGAGTCCAGGTGCTCAACTGCGTTATGATCAGAACTTCAGCTGAATCACAGACAGACAGAATGATGCGTGTAGTTCTGGTCTTTCTGCTAGCCTCTTTGGGCCTGTTCCATGCTGCACCCTCTGAACCTCTGCTCCAGACCCAAGAGAACTTTGATGTAAACCGGGTAGGTTATGCCTGTTATGCCTGTTAAGTCAATAGTATGCTTGTAGTATTGTTATTCTCTAGGTTAACGCAATCAGTGCTTTGGAAGTATAAGTTAATGCGTAGGGGAGACTGGGGTAGCTCTAGTAACTCTAGTGTATAACTAGAAAAATGTATAAATTTTATATATAGAAAAAAATATATATAGAATAAATAAAAAATAAAGTTAAAATGTATGACTAAATGTACTGTAAGTAGCTTTGGATAAAAGCGCGTGCCAAATGTAAAATGTAAATGTAGTGAATATCTAGGTAGTGAATGTAGTGAATATCTAAATATAGGCCTAATTGCTGTATAGTCATAGCCTACATAAATTCAGTTTTATTTGTGTAGTGAAATAAAAAATATATATAATATAGAAAATGGAAAAGTTTGACATGTACAATACAGGGTAGTATAATGTACATTAAAAGCTGACCCAATAGCCATGGTGGAGAACATATTTGTGTAATCAGCCTGCTGCACAACACATTAATTATTAAACAAACAGAACATTATAGCACAAATTGTTACAACAATTTGTTTTATAGTGAGGATTGTTTTATTAACACAACGTAATCTTTGCAACCACAGAAGTGTGGAATTAATTTCTCCTAATCTTCTACCTTAAACTAACAAACCATCTCTCTCTCTTCTTAAAGTTCATGGGAAAATGGTATGACATAGCGGTGGCATCCACTTGCCCTTGGCTCCAGCGTCACAAGGGAGACGCAGCTATAGGCTCTTTGGAACTGCAGTCCCCTGGATCATCAAAGACAATCAGCATGACCTACAAGTCTTTCAGGTACTGTACGGTCATCACACAAAAAATGTTTGACCAACAAATGTTGTAATAAATTGTAAAAATGTATAACATTTGGAATGTGACATTGGCATTAAAAATACCCAATACCTTCTTTGAAGGAGCTCTGCGAATAAAAGTAAAGTTTTCAATATTTACAATTGTACATTTTTTCCAAAAGAGCACAGTTATAAATTTAACCCTGTGAGTTTTAAGTAGCTGTGTTTGATAAATGAATAAATACATAAATATAAAACACATACATACATTTATATACAATGACCCAACATAAAAATACATGTGTGAATTTTTGAAAATAACAACAACAGCATCAGCAATAGTAATAGTAATGATGATAATGACAATAAACTGATTGGTGTAAATCACTAAATTCTTTATCTATATGTGTTGTTTCTCTTTGCAGGCAGGGAACCTGTAGATCCATCAGTGGAGAATATCAGATGACCACAACACCTGGAAAATTCCAATATCATGTTTCCAGTGAGTAACTTCAGACTCAATCATACAGTGTCATTGTTTAATGGACTGACTGTTTTTGTGTCTCTCCCTTTGTAGAGTGGAACGCAGATGTGGATGCCTATGTGGTTCACACAAACTATGATGAGTATGCACTGGTGGTGATGTATAAACAAAAGTCAGGAGGTGACAAAACTACATCTGTGAAACTCTACGGTAAAGCATTTAAAGCTGTTCTCTACATGAGCCAAATAACAAAAGTTTAGATCTATAGAAATTTACAAAAGACTATAAGAACCTAAATTAAACTTAAATTATACTGCCCCCTGTAGGTCGAACCATGGAGCTGCGACCCTCACTAATTGACGACTTTAAGACTCTGGTGGCTGAACAAGGAATGAGTGAAGATACAATAATCATTAAAAAGAACAAAGGTACTGTGAGTCACAAAACACTCATGTTAGTCTTTATTTCTGTCTTTTAATCTTTTTTTGTTTCATCAGGTGAATGTGTTCCGGGTGAACAGGTCATGCCAGTGGAACAGATCCAGGTAAGCGGCTCACTGTGTCACCTCAAAATGTACAAACAAGCATTTAAAGGGACTGTGCATCAAAATAGGATATCATAGAACCTTGTATATCATAGAACCTCATTTTCAATGAATGTCAGAAAAAGGGGCCCAGGCTAAACAAACAGCCCTAATGCCCAGAATTCCAAGGTGTGGCCATGTCATTCCAAAGCCATATAGATATATTAATCCTGTGATTTCATCCAATCACAATAGAGAGCGAGGAGGAATGTGGTTGTGCCACCCCCTGAAGAAGGATCGGGTGATGATACGCCCATGTTCAGAGGACCTGGTGAGTAACTGCTGCCTTTGTCCTTTATTCCTTCTAAAGGGATCAATAAAATGTATCAAAATTGACTACTTGACAAATATCATTTGTTTTTTGATGTTTTTTGAGTTTTGTTTTTTGAGTTTTTCAGCATAAGTGTTTGTTATAATTTATACAGACACATAACAGGAAGCATATATTTTAGATAATGTGAGTTGTATTTTTCACAGGTCATTTTAATTGTTTGGCAGTGTGATTGTTTTGGCCTTTTGCATTGACTGCTGTGTTTATATGTCTCTGTAGAGGCCTGTAAGGCTGAGGTTGATTCTGGGCCGTGTTTTGGAATGATCCAGCGCTACTATTACAACTCGTCCATCATGACCTGCCAGATGTTCACCTATGGAGGCTGTATGGGGAACCAGAACAACTTTGTAAGCGAGAAGGAGTGTCTGCAGAGCTGTCGCACTGAGGGTGAGTGTGTGTATATTTATAACCATTCTTAATGAGATTTCTGTGCTGTGGCATTGCGATATGTGCGGCCATTGACTGAGAAAAGAAATAATGTGCTGTGTTTTAAAGAAATAGCTTAGTTTAAGTTTAAAACAATTTGCTCACATCATGCCATTTCAAAAATGTGCGGTATTTTTTCATTATATGGCTAAGCTCAAGAACTGCTGCAGCTTTTACTTTAAAAACCCTCTAGATTAAATAATTATCAGTTGTCATAAATAACAATTATGAGTCTGTTCATTACACAATCATATGACAGTTTAGGTCATTTCTGTTTGAGCTTAACAGACTATATATGATGGATAAACATGGTGGTGATTAAATAATAAAGTTTCTGTGTGTGGTCCTACAATCTAATGCTCTGTTATGTCCATCTAGCTGCATGCAGACTTCCTGTGGACGCTGGCCCCTGTAAAGCATACACAGATTTGTGGGCCTTTAATTCATCCATTGGAAAGTGTGTGTCCTTCAAATACGGAGGCTGCAAGGGCAACGGCAACAAGTTCTACAGCCAGAAGGAGTGTGAGGAGTATTGTGG
The DNA here is from genome assembly GCA_036877545.1 of Yasuhikotakia modesta. Lineage (NCBI taxonomy): Eukaryota > Metazoa > Chordata > Actinopteri > Cypriniformes > Botiidae > Yasuhikotakia > Yasuhikotakia modesta. Next base: position 32,729 of record JBAJNP010003206.1, on the reverse strand, counting down.
CGTTATGATGAGAGATGGTAACACACACACACACATGCATCATATTTTATCATTTTATTTATGGTTCCAAACTTGGTTTTAGAGGACCCACAATAAAACACATGTTTGTGTACCTTTCACTTCAAACACATTTCAGGTCTTGGTGTACTAAAAGTTAACTAGTGGTTGAATTAGTGTTTGTTTTGGGTTCTCCAGGAACAAGATTAGGAACCTTTGAATTGTATATACTACCATTGTAAAATTCAACTTATGTTATGAAACTCAATAGCTAAGTTTTAAAGTTTACTTTTGTGTTTTGGTATTTTCAGGATATGACGAGTTTCTCAAGGTGAACTGAGAATAAAATGGTATAAATGAAGCATTACTATTCAAACACAAACAAAGCTCTGTGATGCTCTAACAAGCATTTGCTTCAATTAAAGCAGTGTTAACAATAAAGACATGGTCATCCATGGCTGGGCATTTCATTTTTAAATAATTTTTAAAACAAGCTGCTGTGTGCATTAGCAGAACTGTACCAATTTTTTTATATTTTCTTTCATCACATATATTTTTGTCAGGGAAACTACTGCGCATACTTGGAAAGTGTTAGTACAGTTAGTACTGCTTTTGAGACTGAAAAAATATCTCTTTCACTGACAGTAGCCAACAGAGGGCAGTGTTTACCTTCATATTAGTTAAAGTCTTTGTGGCATTGTGAGAACTTGCCCTTTTTACTGATCTGTGACAAGTTTTAGGGGCCGTATTACAATACTGATTCAATATATTCAGGAAGATAAAGCCAATCCTGCATCTTGGCAAAACAGTCCAATCTAAGTGAAGCCTCCAGCAGCCTAGCTAGGCTTCCTGCCACCGTTTCCCAGAATTCACGGCTGGTGATGTTGCTGGGAGAATGCTGGGAATATCCGGAGAGGAAAAAGGAACTGACGGCTTTTGGTGACCTTCCGGCAAGAACCACATCACCTGCTCACACACACCCTCACACAAACACACTACAGTTCTAGATAACCATGTTCAGTGACCCCTGAGAAGTATATCAGTAAGTATTTCTCCACTTGAGCAAAACTATATGTTACATTTAAAAATGTAACACAATATGTAACACAAACCTGCAGTTGTTTGTGACTGATGAGTAAAGCACATCTACTCATGTGTTTACACAATTGAGCATCTGTGCAAAATACGTGTTGAGTCATGAACCATGATAAGTGTTAAAGCTGAGTTTAGCAAAGCTTTGATGTACATGTTTCCCACAGTAATGCAGTGGTCTGAGTAAATGAAGGACACGTCAGATATTTTGCGTATGTGTAAGTGTGGCCAGTTTGTGGTGATTGTTCATGGGAAGACTTCTTATGTGTCGTTAGTAAATGAGTCAGTGTGTGTACATGTGTCGAGTCTGTTGGTAGCACAGGATAATGGTTTCAGACCACTGGAACAGGATCAAAGACAGTAAGCTTAGGCACAAAGGTTCACTTCTTCTTTGACATACACACATAGTCACACTTGCATTTTCACACATGCATCCAATCACACCGAGACTTTCTCACAGAAGGGTATGTTGAATATGAATTTATGCAGTCTCTAACACACTCACACCTTCAAGCCAGTTTCACTGCACACTGTGTCACCGCAAGGCTTATCTACATGCCATTTGTATATGTATACCTTATGTAGGTATACAACTTTAACAATGAAACATTTCTAGATATTTTGACTGTTAAATACTTAATATGAACACAAAAATTCCCTAAACACATCAACATAAATCCAGGAACTTAGAAAGTATGCACATTTTGGTGAATACTTAGTCTGTGCAAAGAAAGCAAACAAGGAAATAACAAGCATGTATTTTATAACAAGCATGTATTTTATTAGATAAACATTGTCATATGGTATCATTTTCATGTCAACCTTGTTGCTGTGTTTTGTTTGGATTGCTTTATGAGTTTTTACAGACTTTAAGCTAGACTGTGATGACAGAAGAGTGAAGACACAAATTGATCATTTGTCAGATGTAAATATAAATGGTTCTAGGACATAAACTTACTGTATTCCTTTCAACATCCATATTACTGAGTAAATACATAAAAACCAACAGTGAAAGTTCATGGTCATGAGATCATGGGCTATCACACATTTCTGCTGCGTTTACCCATGTTGTCCTTATTTGGAGTCTTTCTTACTCCACTTCTCTCTCCTAAGCAGACATCTCTTTTTCCCCTCACCCTCTCGCTGTGTCTTGGGCTGTATAGGGTAGGAGAGAGAAGTGGAGATGACAATGGACAGAAAAGGGGGTTGCAGTTTGGGGGTTTGCTGAATAGTCCCATTCAGTCTGCCCAGTCAAACATAAAAGCATCTCCCCACTCACTTACAACCCATAGTTTCACTGAAAACAACCAGGGCTTTATTCCCCAAATCACTCCCCAGCACACACACTCACACTTGTGCATCTCTAAAGGAGTGACGGCATGGCCAGACATCTGTATGTGCATGCACTTTCACACAAACAAGAGGCGGAGCACTGGGGTGACATACATAGTGCACACTCAACAAGCAGCAGAGGAACTGATGAGCGTGAGTTAAAGTGCTCTTCTGTGTTCTAGTGCTGTGTTGACATGTACATGATTGCAAGGAATGACCGTAGAGTCAATGGAATACATGAATGTGTTGACGTAGTCAAGAGGTTTGTTGTCCTGTGGTGAGCCACTGTTGTTCGGTCTAGAGGAATTTTTCAAACCTGAATGTAGTTGGGAGAGCCAATACAATAAAATATGGTTTATGTCACCAATTAAAGATGGTTTAACAAAAGTTCAAGTAACTTTTGATGACAGGAATACATTTTTGGCAAGAAGTTGTTTAAGAATAGGGAAATACTGATACTCTGTTGTACTGTTTTATTTTTCGCTGTGGTTTCAGAGAGGCTAACTCATGTCAGTTTATGAAGTGTGGGTGACTGCTTGCATATCACTACAGAATTTGTGGTGGTTGCTTTTTGGTTCAAGATAAAGGAGCCAAGCCCTAAAGCTTTATCATTTTCTGGACCCAGTTACAACAAACTCCTTAAATCCTTAAGTTATAATTGTAAAGCTATTATATCTAAGGTCTTTTTTGTCTTAAGGGGTTAGTTTTGGTTCCTATATATGTTTTGGGCACCTTCATCAATGTGTGTATGAGGTTTGTGTCTCTTTTATTGTCTGCATGTGAAAACTCCAGTTTCTTATAAGTTGTATGATTTCAGTTCTCATTTATTCAGTCTTTAACACAGAGTGGTGTTTGTTAAAACCATTTTGACAGATAAGAATTGATTAATAAAAAACAAGTGTTATGGAATAAATGACTATATCTAAATTTCTTGATTTGTGAAATTGTGAAATTGCTTGTTTTCATCATGATGACAAACCCAGACATGAGCGACACTCACATCAGATCCAGCTGGGTTAGATCAACACCCTCTGGTTACAGAGGCCTGAACATGTGCAAAAAAGAGAAAGTTTGACCCCTCTGCTCTCACCCTACTCCTTAACCCTAGCCGTGTGTGTGTTTATGTCAAGGCCTGTTGCACAAATACGTCGCTGACCAGACTGTCCCCCTAAACACACACACATAACCTCCCCCTTTTATGGCTCTGTGCAGGAATGAGACAAACACCAGCGAGTAAGATGCACAATGGCAGAACAAAAGGTTCAGGCAGCAGGAGCGTACAGCGATGTGACAAGACAAGGGCCGCGTGTACGTATGAGCGTGCATGTGTTAATGCGTGTATGCTCCATATGGGAGCTCCCTCACACAAAAAGGCAGATGTCACATGAGTGGCCCCGCCCTGCAGGCCATTGGGTCATGCCGCTCAGGGGCATGCCTAAATAGCTGAGCAGGAGCAGGAACGGGGGCCTCTCCCCAGCTGCCTGCTCTATATACACAACCATATTCACCTACCCTCTGCTGTCCAATACACACTCACATTCCCCTCCTGTTTTCTCTCTTTGTTTATGTTGTAGTTTACTTTTCCATGCTGATTTCTCTTTGATTGTCCTCTGTTATCATGCACATGATTCTCTTTAACTGTTTTTGTCTATAAACTTCTCAACACTTTTTGGTGTCATTTATTCAAAATTGTTTATTGTCATTCCAGATATGTAAAATTGCTTAGAAAAGTGAGAGCACTTTCGTCAACAAAACACACAATTGGTGGTATTATTCATCATCATAACACAAATGGTGTGAGGTGAGTTATACATTTTATAATGAGTTCATTTAATCCTAAATATGATGCTTGCTTCAACAAACACCACTGCTGATAATATAGTGCCAAATGCTTGCAGTTCTGTGAAAGTCACTTACTACTATGCAGTAGTTCAGTGTTAAATGACATCAGTGATCAGTAAATCTGACATCTCTCTGGTCATACAAACTGGGTCTGCACCATTTCTATTTAATTCCTGCATCCTATCATTAATTGACAGATCTCTATGCAATGCATTATGCAATGTTTAGTTCATGACTATTTTTTAGAATGATAATAATAGCTAGGCTCAAAATGTTATCGTTACATTTAGGTAATTGGGTAAAGTTTCTGTTTTAACAGTCACAGTAAAACAGTTTTTGAGAGACTATTGTGTTTTAAGAGACTATTTCAATTTTAAGAGGCACTATGAAGTTTTGCCTGAAGAGTCACTGTTTTCAGTATGCAAGTTTAAGTTGCTTGTATGTGGAAAAGATTTGTTTGCTTGTTTGATATTTCTCAGCACTGTTTTGCCAACTCTGCTCTGTTTGCTATGAAGATTTATTATTATGATTCGATGTAATGATTCTGTGTTTCTGTCATGTCTTGTCATCTCTTTATTGCTGAGGTTCATTAGCATAGCAGCTGCTGAATGCAGGGTGTGTGAGGTGGAGATGGTGGGTGTGTGTGTATGTTATGGAGGGGCACTGTGTGGGGGGGTCTCTAATCAATGGTGGTCCGTCTGAGAGCTGAATAGCGATGAAGCAGAATCCAGCAGGCTGGACAAAAAGAGGAGAGTAAAGAATAGAGGGAGAAAATGAATGCGCTTGTCACTGTGTGCTTGAAAAAGCCCTGAGCAGAGCGAAAGAATGAAAGAGTTCAAACAGGAAAGGAGAGTATGAAAGACAGTCTTAGCCACCTGTCTCACTCTCTGTCTTTCCTCTTGCTTTTCAAAGAAAGAGAACTTCAGTTTACATGTTTAACAACCTGTCCATCTCTAACTAACAAACTTATGCATTAACAGTGTTCAAGAATGCTTCTTTTAAATCATGACTTCTGATGGAGAAATCTTCATAATCCAAAAGAATACAGATACTGCAACATGGACAACCAGCAATTATAAATCATCAGACATCTTCAGACGTCAATAAAAAGGTGTGAGGAAGTGACCTTCCAAGAAACACTATTTTAATGCACCTTGCTCAGACCATAGTGGGTTTGACAGAGAATAATTTCAATGTAGTAACTGCTTGACAATATTTAATCAAGCAATGTAGTAACGCAAATAAATAGTATACATTCTTTCATGTAAATACATTTTGATTCTCGTGTTTTATGGCAACTGAAATTTTATTTAAATTTTATTAAAATGTAATGCCACAGAGCTCAATTCAATTTTGGCATGAATAACCAACATATAAACGAACAAATGAACGATCATATTTTTGTTATTGAAAATAACTAATTTCCTACAAGCAAAGTAAATGGATTGTGTTTAAGTTAGCTTGTATGGTATTTTTCCCATTGTCATATAACGAATAAGCCAAAGGAACAATCTTTCATCTTCATTGCCTTCTAGCAGTAATCTTCCTCTCCCTCTATGAATTTGCTACAATTTTTGGTTAACATGGCCGCAAACATGTTTTTCCATGCATGTGGATACTTGTACTAGCACAAACAATGTTGTAGGCCTTTGAGAATTAGATGTGAAACTATGTGAACTTGCTGACAAGAATCTGTCTGTGCAGGAGAGGTAGTTTTTGATCTCTGGAACATTTGATGGGTTTCCAAAGTTCTAAAGGTATGGTAAAACTAAACATTCCTGTGCACCCAACTACAAACAAAAGAGGAAAAAACTCAAACTCAAAGGCTCCACTTCACATTCTTCGCACTAGAAGAGGAGCATGTTTCCTTCTTTCTCTAAAGTACATTCACAAAATTCTTTTTTACATTGTTGGGTTCACACGGACCCTCCCTCACGCTTTGGCTGGTGGTGGGGGAAGGTTAACACGCAGAGCGATGGGACTCTGCTAAAATCATTTCCAAATTCCTGCAATGATGTGTGTCGGGACTGAGGCACATGAAGAATCTATTAGGGGGCCTCTCTATTGCACTCTGGGAAGGTGGCCAACTCAGCTGCTGGACAATGGAAATCCAGCTCAACAATAACATCCTGCCCGGAGGATGAAGGGGGGCATGGAGGGGGGTGGAAAGGGAGAAGGATGCCATTAAGGTCACAGTCTTCTAGCCAGGATTGTCTTTAAAACAAGAAGTAAGCTCTGTCTACCTGCAGGAAACAATGATCATTGAAATCATCTTGTGCTCTATTGCAGTACATGTTACCAATGCAATCTTTGGATGAAGTTTATGCAAATGTGGCTATTGATTTATGGCAGAATTTCAGAAATATACAAGCACAACTAGAAGAAGAGGAACAGTTAATGTGATCTTGATTTATAAGCCGTCATGATGACATGAATATTCTATTAAAATTGATGGGGAATTATTGAGTTTCTATAAATGACAGGCTTTAGTGTCTTGGCAAATCTGGGCACACATTGACATTTAAATCTCTTTTATCACTCACCGGGAGGCATATGCATTTCTGAGGCGCTTTTCTGAGAAACAAATCAGAAGCAAGACACTTTTAAAGTCATAATTTGCCCTTCATGCAGCCTGATTGATGGGAAGCAATTGAGAAATAAAAATGTATTCTGGACATGTTAAAACACTCTAATGTTTGTGTTCTCAAGTTTGTGAACGTGTGGAAATATGAATAAACACTATCAGTCCCCTACAAAACAGTAGGACAGAGAGCTGATTCATGCATAGAGCTGTAACATAAAACCCACACAAATACAGAGGGAGGGGATTTGTCCTTATAACCAAATTACCCACAACCCCCTGCACTCTTTTATCCAACATATAAAAGGACCAGGCCAAACGAATGACTAAAAACAGGAAAACAACATGGAAACTGGGGTTTGGTTGTTTTAGAGACTTGTCCCAAACTAACCTAATTCTTCTTGTAAGATACAGTTAAATGACAGAGAAACTTTCACAACCACACATTTATAAGGGTTTAATGATTTCTTTACTGGCATCAACACACACACATACAAAAAATTACAGCACTCATTTTCTCACCACACATGTATCACAGTGTTACAAATGTTCAAATAGGAGACACACAAACAAAAACAAAGAAAAGCTAAAGTCAACACAAAAGACCATTTGCATCACACATAAAACTCTTTTGTTCGCTTGAGACACAAGGTAAAATAACTTGGTCCACAAAAAAGAGAAAAAATATATATCAGAACTTTTGCTCATTCATATACACCTATCCAGTCATTTAACCCCCATGTCATAAATGTTATGACAAACAGGGGGTGAAACAACTATACATCGTGCAATATTTTGTTACAATGATCTTACCATCACAAGTATTATTTCCCTTTATTAACATCAGGAGGAGAGCACTTCAAATAAGAAAGTGCTCTGAGAAATCAGCGTCTATATATATCCATATATTTATATGTATACACATACACCCGATCACAGAGATACAAACATCTTTGCAAACGTAATGTTATACAATGCAACGCACAACACAGACAATATAACCTGGAGCTTTTTATACAATAGTATTTTGTTGTGTTTTTTTCTATTCAGAAAAAAAATAAAATGTTGACATGAAGTCAACTAATTAACAGCCATCAGTGCAATATTTTCAACAAGAGTAAAAATATCAAGTTTAAGACAAGCAATGCATATTTGTTCTGCCTATAATCTAGTACATTATCATGAGAATCACACGTTGAATCTCCAGGTGTACAAGGAGTTCCCTGTTACACTGTTTGTCAAAAACAGTTCAACCAGGTAATAAGCAATGGGGTCTGGTCACAATCACACACAAACAAATGCATATGCACAATCAGACACTCATGCATGTTCTCACAGCTGCATTGGGGCTTCTAACAATAAGACTGAATGAAACTGATACACTCACTGTTGGCAATTTTATCAAAAACAGAAAAAACTTACATAAAAGCAGCATTGAAACAAACATTAGATGTCATGACACTTAAAGGCAGCAGGCAGTCTTCTGAACGAATGTGTCGATGTTTCCTGCAACAGAAGTCATAGTCTTCCAATATTAATGTCTATATAGTCCTGCTCAGTAGTAACTATTGGTAAGCCTCAGCTGCTGCAGTTACCCGACCAGGCACTAGGCGGCGTTAAAGGCTCCACATTTATTGTGCAACAAAACTCCCTGCATTTAATAGTCATGCAATGCATTCCATTATTTGTCATTAAAAACGAAAACAAAAATGCAAATGCACATTTAAATGATCGGCTAAAAGAAAACATATATAATGTCTCAACCATGCTTGGCGAAGAAACGTTTAAAAATATGTTCACCATGTTTCGAATAACCAATGGATCTAATTTTGGTTCCTGGAGATAAGTTGTTCCAAGCGAGGATTTAAATAGGGCCTATTCAATTTGGTTGACTAATGACATGAGCACTAGTGGGTGACGGAAAACAGCTAACGAGACTTAAGAGATAAATGTCTGATATTGTTGAATACTTTCAAGACGAGGTAGCTGATGCAGAGAACCAGAAATAGGTAGCAGGAATGCTTTTCCCGGGAAAAGTTCTACACGTGGGGAGTCGTGCCGCTGAATCTCCACACGGGACAGTTTTGCCTGTATTGAATCCGAAGCAGCTTTAGGTCACCCTACATACTTTTACACATTAGCCTATATTCTTAAAAAATAACCACAACATAATTTAAATGCATCATCTCACTGTACCTTCATAAATAAAAACCCAGCCTGTATTCACAGTGATAACCAGGGTGTTAATACAAATACTGAAGAAGATTATAAAGTGAGTTCCATATGCGACTTTCCTGACGTTTTGATACAAAAAAGCGAAAGCAGCGGTTTTTAGTAACACGTTAACTATACGGTCGCACTGGCCTGAAAGCTGTGTAAGACATCTGCTAGGTGAAGGCAGAGCGCAATGGACTACTTTTACAGAGAAACGGTAAAGCTATGTATACAGTACTTAAGAATAAGTCATTTGTTATTTCTATGACATATTTCAGCACTGATCACAAATGCCGCCACATGCCACAGGATTTGATTGATGAAACCACTTAAGGTTCGTATTCAAAAAACAGTGTTTAGCCAAAATAGAGGATGGCCTTAATTCTGGAGTTCACCTCTTTCCCTTTCAAATATTCCAGCATTCAACCACAAAATCAAGTGCCATCTTGATTTCTCCAGCGGCGGACAGGTCAACAGGTTAAGCCCCGGTGAAGCCACACCGTCCAGATCTGATGACTTAAACATTCAATTAAAAGCTATAGTACCAACACACGTTAAAAACAACGTGCGTATCAGTTTCACTGAGCCAGAATTGGCCATAAACTCGTGGGAAAGAAAAAGACTAAACCCCAACAACCCCTCATTTGGTTTAAGGAACAAGGGAGCTCGCCGTTGTCTGTCAACTTAGCAAATCAATGATAGAGTGAAAGAAGCCTGATCTTCCGTGAGTTTTACCCGTCGGTGTATTGGATCTCACCGCGCACCGGAGGAGTACTTGGCCTTGGTGATGAGGTATAACACGATGTCTTGATGTCCTCCGAAAGCGGCGATGTGTAATGCGCTCCAGCCCTCCCGGTTCGCTAGTCGAATATCTGCCCCAAATTTTACCAGCAGTTTCACCAGCTCCAAATTGCCGTCAATGACCGACTGATGCAGCGCCGTCTGTCCCTCGGGCCCGAAGGAGTTGACGTTAAATTCGCAGTTGGTCATGTTTTGTAGCAGTGAATGGAGCTCTTTCGTGTTGCCCTTTTTCACCGCCTCTTGAAAGACTCTCTGAGGTGCCGAGCACGTCGATATATCCGCCTGGCTCATGATGGTTCAGATCGTCTTATCGCCTTTACAGTTTCTAGGTCTTCAGATGTATTTGCACAGCCTTCCGCTTTGCTGGACTAAAACCAGTTTGGGCGCTTTGGGCACTAAAGACTAGAAATAAGACGAGCGTATATCCCAAAAAGGACAAGTAAACGACACACTTGGTGTGTAAATTCAGTCGACTGCTAGTATATCCAAAAACCTATGAAGAATTTTTCAAATGATCCCCAAATTTCAAGTCTCCTGTCTCTCTTTCTCAGTAGCAGCACCAGGTTATGGCAGAATAAAGTTATTTACTGCGGGTGCGGAGGCGTGTGAACGGCGGTATCTCCGGTTAATCGCATTGAGGGGCCGTTAGATTCAAAGGTGTCTTAAGTAACTTTACTCAGGAAAAGCGTCTCTCGCGTCCAGCTGTAGATTTTTTGGCATGAGTGGCTAAAATAAACACAGACACTGTGTAAGTGACTATTACATCCTAAATATTTTAAGAGATGATTATTAAAACATTTCAAGTTAAACAAGTAAAGATTTGGCGCTTACCTCTTACGTTTGGACGGGTAGAAGTGACTCAAAAAAGCGCCGCTTGTCCACTAGTATTATGCCGAGCGGTCCTGGTAATTCTCTGCCCAGAACTGCGTCGCCAGGGGATATTTTAGACGAACTATTTTGCATAACAATGGGTCTCTATAGAATCGTGAATTGTGGAATAGGAGGAGTTGAGCGAAAGTGATAGGCTGCAGCGTTGGCTTGGGGGCGTGTTCAAACCTTAAACGGTGGAGGGGGCGTGGGTAATGGGCCACACATACAACTTAAGTGAAACGACAGCTGTAACTTTATTATACCAAATGTTTATATTAATAGCAAGATAACGTATGAACATGTTCAAACATTAAATTATGTCTTAAACAGAATTTCAGAATTTCATTTCCGCTATCCACAAATTTACATATCTACTTTAAACGCCATTTAAAATAATTCATAAAATATATTCGGTATTTGCCATCATGGAAGCAAGCAACGCTCAGCATTTTGGATCTTATTGTAAGTATTAAACCTTAATAATGCTGATGGAAAATGTACAGTTTCTAATAAAGACATTTTATTTGCCAGGTGTGTTCCATTGATTTTCTTTACATTGAAACGGCACAAATGGTGAATTTTATCCATAACACGGACAAGTTCAATACAAAAAAGTATTGTCATTGTTCATTGTCCTACCTGTCTTCACCAAATGGCAATGACGTTTTCGCAGGAAAACTAAACACCTTTTCCGTCATTATTATATTTACAGACTTGTGTAGAGGTCATTCCAGCTGTTCTAAGTGACAAGTAATAAAAGCTCCTGTGTGCGGCAACAGAGGTGTGCGTCTGCTCGCTGTACAAAAATTCCCTGCTTCACGCATGCGCGCAAAGTCAGACGAACGTTCAGACCGCTCTGCGCAAGCGCGAAACAGGAAATTGAGTGACAAGCATAGCAGCTGTACCGTGGGAACCGGACGACTGCAGTTTCTACGCAGCGCTCTCGCCTTTCCTCACACGCCGCAGTTTGGTGTGGAAAGCCACACACGCAGAATGCTTTGCAGCCGTTTGCCCCGTTTGTACCCAGGCCTCAACGATTTGATTTGCCAAACTGTTTAAGTTTTTAACTGCCTTTTCCGTCAGTAAATGACTTCTGCAAATGGCTTAGTTGTTGGAGGTACAAGACGCTTTGAAAACGCGTTGTAAAGATCATTCTGGGAAATAACGTATATGAAACTAACTATACCTTTACATTTGCAAATACAGCATTCCACAGTTGTTTTTATTATAGCATTTTTTACATAATTTCCCCCACATTTTATTTCCACATACGATGGAAATTGACTAGGCTACGATTAATTTATAAGGTGTAAATGTGTAGGGAGTTTATTAAACAGCTGGAATTACAGTAATAACTTTACAACATAATTTTACAACTGAATATGCCTAATGAATTGAACTAAGATGTTGTATTAGGTTACATATTTTCAAATAGCGTATATGTATAATAAATCAAATTACGTGATCTGTTTATTAGTAAGTTAACAAAATTAACCAACTTAAATCAATCTGATATTAATACTTTATAATAATTATAAATAAACGTAAGTAAACATATGATTAGATATTCATATTGTAGTAAAATAACATAATTATTTGTAGTAACTTATCCTAACATTTAATATCATTTCAAATGTATATCCTTTAAAATCTCTTGCATATCATATGTAAATAATGAATTTTAGGCATTTGTTTTGAAACCTACCAGATTTCAATATGGTCAAAAGTTATTTCCCACTGGCTAACACATAAAGCTGTTTTTATTCTTAGCATGTAACATTCCCATAGTTTGAAAAATTGAGTTAAAGTGCAGTTTTGCAACCATGTGTGAAACAGAAGCATTTTTTATAACCTGCCAGGGAAGAGATAAAATGTCTTTGCACATCTGTTGGTTAACCAGAAAGATATGCCAGTGCGCTGGCCTGCTGGAAAATATTGCTGAGAAAACAAAGGGCCTCTTCCTGTGAACAGTTATTTTCTTAAGTAGCACAATTTCTGGTAGTTATGTTTTCTATAAAATGTACACAATGGCCGAAAATATATTTGATAAATGTCATTGCATTAAAATATATAAAAATTCAAACTTTAAATAGTGGTCAGAACATGTATACTTTGCAATTTACTAAATTCAAAAATAAGTGTGTTGGGTTTTATTGATGAAAAAAGGGATATACTGTTCTATATGAAGACAAAAGGTAAATAATATAAATATAAATAAATGATACTTAAATACCCTTTTAAATAACACAGCAAGTTAAGTGACATCAAAGTGATGTCAAAGTTATAATATGACGTCAGACAGGTGCGACTTAAGGCAAAGCTTAGAATAGCCTGCGGGGTGTTTGCTTAATGTCAAATGTACAGAACTTAGACTGTATCTGAGTGTACACAGTCTGAGTGACTGTAACAGAATGTATAATTCCACTTAGGCCCATGCTACCAAGTCATATTTATCAGAAACCTAAACAGTAAAAGAGAGAAAAAACTATGCGGAGGCAAAGCAAAAGCTCCTCCCAATAGGCAAAGATGTGTTATTAAAGGTTATCAAGTGTCATAAATGACACACAAGGGCTCGAAAGTGGCTCTTTATACCATTTAAATCCTTATAACCTTTTAGCATGTTAACACCTACAAAGCACAGTTACTAAAGGTCCTTAAAAAGTACAAATATTTGGTGTTTCATAGCTGTGTGGAATGTGAAGACATTTTACTCAATCAAGGAGCTCTTCAAAGATCAGCCAGCCTGCCCCTCTGCAAAGTTTTTGGCGCCTGAGCCAGACAGTTCAGTGGGGGGGGGATGGGGGGAGATCGGGCTGAGGCCCTTGAGTCACGGGCCGGGGATTCTGTGGATCTAGCATGACGTCTCAATAGAGGGAGGGCCTTCAGAGTCCAATTCAGCCCCAGTACCACGTGTTTAAGGAGCGTGGGAAAGAGGCGAGCTTTTCTTCCCAGCAAAGAAAGACCTGGTATCAAATGACAGAACTGCAGAAGAGTCTGGGCAGCCTGAACAGAGCTAGGTAGAGCTCCTTCTGCAAGAAGTTGAGATTATCTTAAACAAATGTAAACATGTAGAGCTACAGTTACAGTGAGCACTTTGATATTTATATTCAGGGAGCACAAATATTAAACAGGAAACAGATGTAGGCTTCTCTGTTTGAGCAAGTTTTATTGGACTTTCGAAAGACTGTGTGTGGCTCATCCTCTTATGAACTTGCAAATCGTTCTTAAAAACATGGAAGATAAACAGACTCCGGCATGAATTCAGCACTGCTGTCTTTTGGGAACTATGGCATATTCTTGCAGTTTTGACACATTTACACATGGACATAAGACTAAACATAATGCCTGATCCTAAAAACTCTTTTTTGGTTTAGACATACATGCAAGAAATAAAAAAACATATAAAGAAAACACTTTAATAAAACTGAACTGGTTATCTATAAACATTGGACGATTGAACAAGGTTACTTTGTAAAATTTTAATACAAAATGAGTGTCTTACTGTTAAAACGTACCTGCAAAATCAAGACATATTTTATAGCTGTAGAGTTAATCAGTGTAAACAGTTTTTAATCACAATTTATGGTCAATTATTTATACAGTATAACTAGTAACCTGAACAATTTTAGTTTTTGATCTTATTTCATAATATTAAAATTGTTTCATATTGCAAAACACGTTCAACTTTTCGATATTTTTATCATGGCATGACACAAAACATAAAAAAGTTATTATAATCTGCTTGTGTCTTATCCTAAAGGCTGAAACTAAAAACAAATGGCAAACAAATATCACTTTCTTTCATCATCATGCATGACATAAGCTCTCTGGGTAGCTATTCATCATAATTTTAAAACTTGAAAAACATTTCTATGTTATAAAATGCAAATATCATTGCAGTGATCTCAGGCAAAATAATTTAAGAGCAAGACAGTGTGTTAGACAATAACACATATTAATATCAAGTTTTGGTATTAGAGAAATAAGTTTGTTTTTATATGTCCACATATAAAATACATAATTTGTTTAAAACTATATCATTTAATTGCTTTAAAAACTATTCAGCTTTTAAGGTAACTACAGAACATCAATCAGACAGATTTTTCAAACTATTAAAAAATATATTTAAAAAAAATGTAAAAATATTGGAAGTCAAGTAAGTCCTGTAGCACACATTCCTGAAGTAACTGGAACTGAGTTCACAGGTTAGGTGTGAGGTTAATAGTTTGTGGTGTCACTCTTGAATTCACACCTCAATGTGGCTTCTGTCTATTCCTTAGTGAGGAACCGATTCCCACCCTTTCAAACAACACATAGGCGCTAAAAGCCTTGTCACTAAACTTGATCTCCATCTCAGCAACACCCAGACAGGGACACCTTAACGGAACACTGATATTTTAGCTATTTATCACAGTCATTTAGCTTTACTTTAAAAAAAGTAATAAACAAACTGCTTAAAAATTTGATTTTCTTTTAAAACTGACAACAACTGTCAATATTAAAAAATATATAATAAATTGAGACAACCATAAAAGTAGTATACATTAAATTTGCATTACATTTAGGGTCGTGTCAAGATACACTGTGAGATATTTGTTGAGAGAATAGGACAGGTAGGTTTTTATCAAAACCTTTCCCATCCAAGGAAGCTCTGAAACCTCATGGCATATTGACGTAGTGTATTTAACAGTCTCTGATGTCAAACGCTATTATTTGTCATGTGTCATAATCCAAGCATAAGTCATATGTGAAAATTATTATATATATAAAGTAATTATATATTACATATTAACAAGTCTTTGATTTTTAAAAGTTTCTGAACATTTTTATAATTGTAAAAGATGCCAAAAATTGTAACTAATATATGTTAACTAATATATAATATATGTGAAAAGTTTTTAAATTTAAAAATAAGTTTGCACACCCACAAGGTACCATCAAAAGTGAGGTGTGTTTATGTATGTGTGAGACAGACAGGTGCTCTTTGCAACGCCAGACTGTTCACTCTTACATGCTCTCCATTCCACCTTGAGCGATCCCTTTCCCACACACCACAGTGGCTGAGTGGCAAAAACACACCGGCAACTATTTACCCAGCTCTAGAAATTCCCATGCACAAGCAAGTCAAAACCTGCTACACCAACTCTGCAGATTCACACCTGCGCTGCTGTGCGCTGCTTTCCCCATCTGTGTTTGTCTTGTATGCTTGCATATGCAACCACATATGCAAGCTTTCCCTCTTGTATGTAAACACATGAGAGACAGAGCAAAGCGTGGCTAGACCAAACCCTATGGCAAGTATGCCAGTGCCATATGAAGGTGGTGTTGTTGCAGATCCAGCAAAAAAGACTTACTTAATTTGACTGGCAGATACTTCAGAAATTCAACAGTATTAACTTTAAAAGGTTGTGTTACTGAACAATTCCAACACTGTGCCAAAACTGCACATCAAGTTGAAAATCTTAGAATGTTTCCTCAACAATGTGAGACAAGCATTGCTATTATTATTTCTCATATATACTTCTTATATATATTTCTATATATTTAAACGTTTCATTGCATCATCATGATACAGAAAGCTTCCACAAGTGATTTTTGTTCCAGTGAAAGCAAACATATAGCACAATGTTGTACTAACAAATGTAGATACCCAAATTGTGTGACCTGGTAATAATTCAGATGAATATTTGCCTGGTGGATGAAATTAAAGGGTGGCCCAAATCCCCAAAAGTTTTGGGTTTGCTTCATTGACTTGGGCCAAGAAGTATAAACATCATGTAAACACCTAAAACACCCTAGCAACCATCTAGTAATGCTGCAGTAACTAAATAAACATCCCTGTCAACCACCCGCCCTGTAGCATGTTTTTTGTTTTGAACTTACATTTTACTTCAGAAATGTTACTAGTAAACTAACAAGTGTTGCTACAAAAAAGTAACTCAATCATACAGATTGACAAGCCTGTTAACAGAGTTAACAAAAGCACAGTGTTGAAGAATGTGCCCCATACATCATCTCTATATAAGACCAATATATGTCTTTAACAAGCTTAAAACATTTCTAATTAGCATAATGTGCTGGAGAAAATACATATTTGAGATGCAGAGAGCTCTAATAGGCAGGAGGTGGGGGATGGGAGTAGAGAGAAAATATTCATTTTGACTCACACTCTGTTCTTCCTCACTCTCACTCACTGCCGCTCCCATGGGAAAATCTGGAAACCGGACTGGCAGCAGACTTGTGCTTGGGCTGGGTCACATGACCAAGTGGCTGACCAATGAGGGGGAGTGCTATGATTCAAACAGACGCAGGTAAGTGTGGGAACAGAAGTGGGGTTTAGATTCCTGCTTTGCACTTTTTAACATTTATTGCAATCTAGGGCAGACAAAAACATTATAATACTTTGGAAACAAAAAAATGGCATTAGTTTAACCTCACTCTTACAATAATGATGAGTTTATTTGTATATGCAGACATATAATGACTCCAAATAAACCACATTCATTACATTTATTTTTTTTTTAGTATTCTTACACGTGATTAATATTTTAGTTTTAATAAAGTTTTGGTAACATTTCTTTAGTTTAAACTCACAAAAACAGTAATAGTCAGTGATAGCGATAGCCGATTTGTTTATACAATGCATTTCAATTAACCTGTTTAAACAAAACAAAACAGTTACTGAATGGCATTTTTACAATAATAAAATGCTGAAAAACGAATTTCACTAAATTGAACTGTAAAACCTCATACTTATTAGCTAACTATTAGCTACCTTTGTTAAAATCTAGTAAAGTATTCAACTATATCAAAATATAAGCAGCTTGTTTCTTGGGAAACTGTAGTTCTGAAATAGCAATAGTGCTATAACATCTAATAAAGAACATCTAAAGTTTTCTTGGATATATATAATATAATAAGATGTGATATAATAAGGTACAAAGATGCGAGACAGCTTTTTTTAAACAAGACATTAGTGGTAAGTTCATCAGCCTCTCTCTACTGTGACCACAAGATGTTTCAGATTAGCGTTTTTGTCAGTGCTAATGGTCCATTCACTGCCCTAAGAGCGAGTGGGACAGGATGCAGTCAACACGGATATTCCAACACATCTCGTTTTATTAGAACATAATGTAATAGTGTGCAAAAAAGGCTTTACGAGACAAAGGCTTTATCTACACACCCAGAAAGCTTCTTGGCAGCACTAGAAAGGGGAGGGGGCTGGTTCTGAAGTTCTGCAGAGAACCACAGGAGCTGAGGAATAATAGCCAGTAAGGAGACTCTTTGTGTGGGCTTTAGCTGCAGGGCTCAGAGGGGCACTGGGGGTTTTGTGTGGTACCTTGGCCTCCATGAAGCTAGCCTTTCCACCCACCCCATTGATACTTGCTCCTGTCTCAGAGCTGAACTCTTCAGCACTGCCCAAATAGGGGGATAATAGTCCTACTATGAGTCCTGGAAACAAGAATGGTTCATAGCTCTTTCTTAGGTCATTCGTCACTCTTTTGTGTTAGACAGTCAGATCAATGCCTCTTACATGCTGCAAATACCCTTGCTGGTGTATGTTGGAAGAGAAGAGTTTAAATTACGGCTTAAATATAGAATATGTATAAAAATATAGAATATATTTTCCCCCACCCATTGATGATAAAGCAAAACTTGACAAATGTCTTCTTAGGACAGAGGTGAATATTTGTCATATATTGTGTTATTCTGTTTATATAAAATTACCCAATATTGTAAATCTCTTAAATTAAATTAGCTTTTTAATTATATCATTAAGAAAATTACTTACTTTATGTAGGTTGTTATGTTTTTCTTTCTATAGAATTTTTTACTGATGCAATAATGAGTAATTTACTATAAAGGTAAAACATTATGTAATGCCTGTAAACATTACAACATTAAGTTATTATATTATTTAAATTACAAATACACTTTGTTATTTTCATTTTATGTAATTGTAGGTGTCAGCTTAATCTGATATATATTCTGCCACCTGTGGATGATAAAGCAAAACTTGACAAATGTCTTCTCAGGACAGATGACCTCATGCATGGGAGAAAAGAGAAACAGAAAGAGAGAATTTGTGGGCAAGAATGACACGTCGCAGTATTCCCACCACACCCAAAGTAACTTGCTACAGTATTTGTCCCATCCTGTTTCCCGATGTCTTGTCATGGGAGCGCCACCAGATTCTGTTGCACAACCCTTGTGCTACGTTTCACGCCTCTCTTCACACCACCTTTCTCACTCACTCTCCTTAACCGACATACTTTAGCATGTTTGGAATGCTATTGTGAAGTCTTCATGATTCATCCCCAACTGTAAATATTGACTATGGCAGCCCTGAAGGGGGGGACGAGCCTGAGAAAGATGTGGGTTGACTAATGCCCACCGCGCTCAAGTGGGTACCACAGGTTTTAGAACCAGCATGCTAACAAAAAGAGTTTTAGACCACAGGGTGGGTCAACAGTTTGAGAACCTGAAGGTTTTGAAACCCGAATCTGCCAGTACATACTCTTCTCTTTACTTTTACAATATAAACAACATATTTTTACAATTTACAATAGTATAGTGTTGTATTGTATTAAATACCTAGTTTTTTTTATTATTTACATTGCTCCAAGAATCAAGACAGAAACCATATAGCTACATAACATCAATGCCACAAATCTCTTTGTCACCTATAGACTGGTGGGGCTGGAAAAAGTTCAGACACAGATAAACAGCACCATTTCAGAGGTAAATGGCTTTTAGAAAGCCACATCAAAGGGGTATAAAGGTGCTGACAGTATCAAACTCTGGAAAACAGCTTTGCGAATATGAAAGGCACATTGTGCCATAGAATTAGACTGCAAATGAGACCCAATGAGCTTTATCTTCTCACAAAGATACACACACATGCACAGCAAGGGAGAGATAAAGTGAAATGAAGGGGCATGGGGGGACAGAGGTCAAGTGCTAATGATGGTGGATAAGACATGAGAGCCCAAAAGGAGAAAGCCGACTTCAAAGCATCCCTCTCTAAGTGTCGTGTCCACATGGAATGAACAAAACCAGAGGGCTTTGAGACAGCAGCAGGGGTGGACAAAAAGATGTGTGAGAAAGAAAGAAGAACAAGGGAGGAAATGGGACAAGATGGTGAACAAAAGCCTGAGGGAAAGAGACAGAAGAAGGGAGGTGAGGTGGAAACACTGAGGTAGAAGAGCATTGGGGGTTGGGATTGGGGTTCACCTCGGGTGTGAAAGCGAGGCAGTGAAGCCTAAAAAGGCCTGAGAGGGTTCCTGTGTCACAGACCCCATCAGCAGCCCTCGACACCCCTCCCTTTTTGGCGTTGTAATCGGTCCTGCTAAATTCCCCAGGGCCAGAGGCTGTCCCTTCTTAGTCTCCTGTGACACAGTCATTATGAGTGTGGGAACTAAATCTGTCCCTCTCAGAGTGCCCCCACAACTCTTTTGCGCCGCCTCACCTCAGTCCACCATCACCCCCACCAACTCCAGCTCTATGCCCCCTGCTCTGTACTGATATCTGAGAGCTGGGCCCTAATCACCCCAACTAGCTTCCCGACCACCCCACCACCACCCTCTATGCAACAGAGCTGCTATCTCCTAGTTGCCGAGCTGTCTTTCCCAGTCTCTGTCAAACAAGCCAAACCCCCCCATTCCCAATCATTCCCCATCCCTGACGCTATCTCCTCGCTGATAACCATGGGAACTATTCTGTGGGAACCGGCTGGACCGGCCCGGCTCACCAAAATAGACAGCAAAGAAAAGACTTGAGAAAAAATGGTGAGATAAAAAGAAAAACATCTCCCAGAGGGAGGGTTTAAACAGGCAGATATAGACAGGTACAGAACCTGACCAATCGGAAACTTGCAGGGGAAGGTCAGGAGGGGGTGAGAATAGTTCTCCCACAGTGGTGGAGTTTATCGCTTTGATTTCAGCCTCTTTGGGCCATAGCTTACATTGTGGCATTGGGGCCATCTGTGTCCCCATTCTTTGTAATGGAGATCTTCAAAGAGACTCAGAACAAGGCAGAAAGCAAGTGGTAAAATGTGGTGGTTAATGCGTAGAAAGTTTAATAAGAGCCAAGGCAGGTAACAAACACATCTCATGCTTTGGTTTGCCAATGAAGAAGCTATTATTTCTCACTAAGTAATCCTTTCTATTCATTACAGGAAAAATAAACGTTAACCTAGGCACCTGCTTTATTTCCATATATGCAAGCATCATGAATGCAGTAATGTGGTTTCTGTGAGAAAACTAACTTTCTCTGTAAAGTCTAAAGATGGGGAGGAAAGAGAGAAGCAGCAAGCATGCATCTTTTCTTGTCTGAATTTGGCCATTCCAATTTTATTCAATATTGTACAGTAATCCAGGCTCTCCCGGCCCTTTCCCAAGTCAGAGAGGCTGACCTCTCAGTGTCCATATACCTCAACTGTCCCACGGGGGGCTGCTCCTCGACCCTTCCCACCCCTAACTACCCAGCACTCCCAAAGCAAACAGACTTCCAACCCTTGATAACATCAGCCAAATCAGACACAGAGGAAGCACTGCCAGCCTCTGTTGACCCCTGTTCCCAAGCCTGACTTAGAGAGGGGTGCAATGGCCCTATAAAATAGTTACACACTTTTGTACACATGTATGAATTTCATTGCCTTAGACAACAAAATAAAATAAAAAATGTTAGTCAATAAATGATAGCAGCTGTTTTTTCAGACTTCTTTAAGCCATTTTTCCATTTTTCTTAAACAAGGTGATTTTAAGTGGATGTATGGAGCCAGCTACGTTAAAATATGAGCCTTATCCTCTATGCCATTTTATTATTTATTTTGCTAATGCACTGCAGAACATTCATACATTTTTACATGTGACTTAGGATTTACATGTGACTTCGGATTTATCTCTTATGCACCCTATAAAACACATCAAGCTTTAACACACTAACCTCACACAAACATACACTTAAGGTCACCAGTCCTTCCCTCATTAACACAGAAAAACAAACATACACTAGCTGTGGGGTTCCGGGGCTGTTATTGCTCAAACGCTGAAGTGACAAGCTTCATTGGGGGTCCTGTTTTCAGTGTCTCAGCAGTGTCTGCAAGTGCACAGACCAGCCATGCAAACAGAATCCATCACAAAAGCAACAACATTCCCATGGACCCTGTCTGGCAATGTACTATTGGCTGCAACAAATGTAACAACAACTTGTTACATTTTCTATTAGTTCAGAACTGAAACTTGTTGAAGGTGCTTCTGAAACATGTGTCCTATAGCTCAACGGGTACTCTGCTCAACCAAAGCAAAGAAGGATAGCATTAAATATGTAGTTTTCATAATATGGCATCAGACTATGGGGATAAAAATGGGTTGAAAGCTTGATGGGTTGTGGAAAAATGTAACTCTTTGTAGTCTGCAACAACATGGAAACTTAAATGGAAATGCTAAAAGATTTACACACATAAAGGTCTGTCTCAGTTTTACAGGAAATCTCAGACACACCCTATTGTTTTAATATAAAGCTATTTATAAACTATATAACATACCCCTAACCAAACGCTAACCCTGACAGAAAACCTTCTGCAGTTTACAGAATGTAAACAGCTGCATTGAGTAACTGTACAAGCAAAACATGTAAAAATGCCACTCAAAGCTCTTTTACATATGCAACTACTAGGGGAGGGTTAGACAGTTTCACAATGCTGTGCAAAGTGTAGCGTATTAGCATGTTTTTGTCAGAATGTACTGCACATCACAGGTAATAGTAAAATATTAAGTAAAATTCAGAAAATTTCAATTAACTATTCAGAGAATTCCCAGCAACGCACACAGGGACAGCATTTGTGTCTGGATCCTGGCTTCTTTCCCAACACACAGCGGTGTGCTGTATGGAAGTGATATATGGTTTTCTCTTTCCATGAGGTGAGAGAGTGCAGCCCCTCCCCTCTGAGGAACATAAGCAGCCCTGTCTGCCTGGGGCTAGTTCTCATGACATCATCGCAGCTCAGGAATGCTCTCGACCAGAAAGCAGTGAGAGGAAGAGCTCATTTCAACTAGCCCTCACTGTTTCCCTCTCTCATTCCATCCCTATCTCTTTCTGAAAAGATCTGTCAATCATTTACCCTCCTGTTCCCTTACTTGGAAGGAAAACTTTCTTCTTTTGTGTATCTGTTATGTTCACTGTATCTCTTTCTATTGTTGTTTTTCACACAGCACCCATATTACTATTGCTCATACTTAGGTTATTGAATTATCAGTTATTGAACAAACTTTCTGTCTGTGATATGGATAACAATTATTTCTCATTACATGACTTCGATAAAGTGTACAATTAATGAGAAAAATGAGAAAAAATTAAATAAAACACATTTAAAAACTTGTAGACTTGAAAAACATTGAAAGAGAGACCAGAATACAGATATAAGCCAATAAACAAACACCGTAGAAAACCCTAGAAACTATCTAGCAATTCCCTAGCAACCATACAGCAAAACCACTTGGAACAACTTAACTATCACATATAGCAATGCCCCAACATCTACCCATTAGACTGTAGCACCATTTACATTTTGATGTGACAGAAAACATGGCGTAGCAATGAATTTGTTGCCATTTTCATTTTGCATTTGGTGTTATTAGGCCTTGATGCTGAATTTGTCTCTTAAACTGTCTTTGGTAAACAAAAGATGCCACAGAGGGGGTCCAAAGACATTCAAATAAAACAACCCAGATTTTTTTGCAGTACCCTGCAACACAGACATATTCAGCTATGTGTTTGTGTGTTCCCATTAGGACCACGGAAAATAGGGAAATTACACACCATTTAAATGTATATTTAGGAAAGTCCATGTGAGGGTCACTCTCTTTCTCTGTGCAGTAGCAGGAAGCAGCCCGGCTTCGACACAATGGCTTACATCAAACAGCAGGTCTCTGCACTGCATTACAGTCTCACACACATAGGGACCAATGCCACCCAGGCCAATCAAAACACGGTGCACTAAAAGCACAAACAGAACTAGACAAACAGGACATTCCAGCTGCTGGGTCCTACGGATTGCTCACCACATCTAATCACTGACACAGAGAGTGAGAACAACCAGGGGTGCCAATGGGAAATATACTGCCATTATACACGCTCTTTCAAATACAAACATACACACACACCAGATCTGCAGTCATATATGCTCACCTTATCCTCACTGATCAACCTCTTTAAAGTCCTGTAAAATTGTATCGAACTTAATTCTGGCATATTTTGTTATATTTTATATTTTCATATTCATATTTAAGTTTTTTGCATGAATATTTTTGCTGGATCTTATTATTTTGTTGTATCAAAAGATTCCCACCTCTAATAGACAGACAGACAGTGGCAAGTTTATATGTTTCTGCATCAGCGAGTAGACAGCACTTCCGAGGTGTGAAAGCATGGGCAGGTTAGACAAACCACAATTTCACAACAATTTTTCAGCAAAAAGATAATCGTGACAAATCACACTGAGATTAGATTTCCACTAACTGACAGAAAACAGCACATGCATGCAAGCCCAGACATAGTCTCACCTTTAGACACCACGCCCACAGACAGCCTGTGGTCTGTTTGGGGACTGTCTGATGCTAAGAATTAAACTGGCTTTACACAATCTTTGGGAGTGAGGGGAAGTTGTGCAGGTTAGTGCCATTAAAACTTTGAGTCTTAAAGTTAACAGAGAAATTAACATTGTCATCATTTACTCATCTGGTTTGGAAGTTAATTTTTTTTTTTTTTTAAATCTTCCTTTGTGTTCAGCAGAACAAAGAAATGTATAGATAAAATACATATTTTATTGGATAAACAATATTTTTGGCATTTTGGATAAACTATTCATTTAAGGCATTTAAGTATTACATTACCTACATAGCCATGATCAGAACTGTATGTTCTGCACCCTGTATTTGGTATAACCATTCAAGAAGATCGCTACATTATGATATTGTTTTGCTTGTACCGGCCTGTTGCTGTGTCACAACTTCTAATAATGATATCTGCACCTAACCGGCAGGTAAACTTTGACAGGCCCCTGCTTATGTCAGTCAAATGGTCTAAGTGGGCTGTTTATAGCCTAAATAAGCTTTAATCTATACCAGAATTTATACCATTAGTCAAAGAATGACTATGCAAACTTTGCAATAATAACCTGACTCCTGCTCTTTATGGAAATAGAACAAGATTTGTGTGGCTTTTAAAAATGCACTTCATGTGACCTTTTCCACCCCTTCTTGGCTTTCTGTCTCTCTAACATGCACAGATTCAATTAATCTCACAATGACTTTCTCACTTGCACTTTCCCACACACACTTCAAACTCTGCTGCGGTGCAGGCAGCTTGTCAGTCAGTATGTGAGTGCCCCAGAAACAAAAGTCATGCACATTTTACACATACACACTGTGTATTGCAGTGGGAAATATTTGAGATGGTTTCCTTTGGAATGTCTTGGCATGTTTGAGGAATGCCTCTCTGCTTTCTATTCAACGCTCTCACTCTTCCCTCCATTTTCCTTCTTGCCCTACAGGCAGGGGTTGGAATACAGCGACAAGACCACAGTCGAGGCAACATGCCTGTTTTCACTTTCTGACCTAAAATGTTTTTTCCTTTAGTCAACATGAAACTGAACCTGCAACCCATTTCACACGTAATGTCACGTTTTTGAAGCAAATGGTTTTTTGACCCAAAAATAAAAATTCTGTTATAATTTACTCCTATAAATATAATTATATAATTATAATTCTGTTATAATTTACCTCTTGCACAGAACACAAAAATAACAATATGGAAAATACAAAAGCTGCTTTTTCAATACAATAAAAATGGATGAGGACCAGGAACAGTGATCGTCACCATTAACTTTCATTATATAATTGTGTTCAATGCAATAAAGCTATATGCATTTATATAAATGCATATAGATAAATGTGGGATGATAACTATTACTAAAGTTTCGGCCCAGGCAGAACGTTTTAAAAAAACACATTCAAGTGTTGCTTTTGGTTATAGGCCACAAATAACACAATGAAATAAAATTGTGACAGAATAAAAGGGGACAAAAGAGGAACGGAAAAATGATCAATCAGCTAACAGTGTTCTTCACATTTGCTCCACTGCAGTAACCTATAAATTGTCCCGCCGTTTCAAACTCTTCCCTTTTTCTCAGCATCTCGTAGATCAAAGACGCAGAAACTTTCACACTCACTCTTCCTCTCTGTTCTTCTATCTTCTCACGTTATTTCGGTTCCTGTTAACCCCCACAGCCAAGGCCCCCATAAGCCACCCTTCCCCCCACAACATCGTGGGAAATCCTGAACTAGCGCCACCGCCACATCTGCGATGCCAGTCTCACATCTAAAAAAGGGGTTGGCAGTCATCTGACGCCACCATAGAAGATTGTTTTGAGTAAATGCAGAAATCTAGCCTTCATGGTCTGGGTGCCATCTGCGGAGAAACATTAGCGCAAATGTTTCAAAGCTGAAATCAGAGCACTGTGGGTCCAAATAAATCTCACATGGAATGGTATGAAAGCAATAACATGAGTAACATGGTAATGTGCGAGACTGTAATGTATAACCAGATACCGGTTAAAGGAGTGGTGTTCTATGAAAAACATGGTGTTAGATAGTTGTTTGTGGGTGTGATAAAGTGAAAATGTTTTCACTGAATGAAAATATTCAGTGGTGCTTGCTAAGCCTAAATATTTGTTTATCTATAAAGTAAAAGGGAAACAAGCAACTTAGTGGCATGGACACACTTGATTGAATTTGTCCTTTCTCTAGTTTGTCTTATTATGGCTTCTGGTACAGCACTGTTTTTTGTGTGTGTTTAATGGTTGATTGGGTATTTTAGAGCTGACTGAGACTTTCTGTACAGTAATGTGCAAGTCTTGTGACTGTTTTTAAATGTGCTTCGAAATTAACTTTTTAAAAATCACTTTTGAAGTGAGTGAACTTTTGGATACATGTTATTTTCTTGTAAAATATGTAACCTGGAATCCCTAAAGTCTTTGTTTTAATGCAAAAGATTATTGACAGAGAAGCAGACAGTTTTTCACGGTTGTGTTAGATGCATTAGTATTTTAACTATGTATATATGTATACACAACTATGTATTACATTTAAACAATGTATGCAATACCTTTTCGACTAACTCAAAGTGACTGTCTCATCACAAAACAGTTTATCCTTTTAGTCAATGCAGCCCATGTGTGAGCAGATTTCTCAAATGGATCTTAATGCCAGGTGCAAAAAGATTCTATTTTTCTGACAGGAAACATATGGGTTGAGCCCTAATCCGTTTAGTAGTCTAGTCAATGCTGTGACACTAATTTAAACCCATCTTAACTCAGAGCCTGGCTTAAACCTGGTGTGGACAGAGGGGAATTCACTGGAAAAACTGGCATTGAAAGAAATGAGGAAAAATAGGGAGCGATACAGAGAGAGAGAGGGGGAGAGAGAGAGAAATTGAAGGCCAGAGAGAGAGAGGGGATTATGGAAGAACGAGCAGGGGAGAGGTTAATGATTGGCAATGAGTATCAATGGGCCACACAGGGAGCTCAGAGGGGCTTCAGGAATGCCTCTTAAAGAGCTGGGGGTGCAAGTCAGCCAGCCACTGTTAATCAAAGGATGTTACAATCAGATAACAAAAGGGTTAGCTTAGCATGGGTGGGCTTCCACATGTCAGCCCCGAGGTACACCTTAAAACTGCCAACACCCCCTCCCCCCTTTACTGCTATCACACATTCCTTCATTTAACCTAACCTTTACATTTCAGCATTTGATTCAAACCTCACAACCGTAAACATTATGCCGAAAACTGAGAATTAAATCATTTCAGATATTCTTTTTAGTGACAGGACAAAAAATATGAATGAAATGAAACAGGTCCCAAATTTGTGCTCCCACAAATGCTACCAAATATATTTTGAGGTTGCGCTGATTAAACTTCAGGATCATATGCAACTAAAACAGTTGCAATTTCAAGCCCTGTATTTTAGAAATTTATGTTCATTTCTAGCAAATAACTACCACTTAAAATGACCGAAGCAACTGTGTTGTTTTATGATAGGTGAGGTCCAGATCAGGTACTGATCACAGGCCACAAAAGCCTTAATGGTTCAAAAGTCAGAGATGGGGTGAATTTATGAATGGAAGTATAACAGTTTTGTCATGAATTGGTATTTTTACATATCCTTGGTTTTTTTTAGGTGGGTATAATCACAAATATAACCAAATATCAAATTACCCATACTAATCTTACTGGAAGTACTATTGAATTATGAGAACATTGACAAACATTTTTAAACTGAGGGGTATCACATTCAGCTATCCCTCAGGGTAGTGGTATCAGATATTGTGGGGGCACATTATGTTCAGAGGACAGCAAAGACTGCAAACATCTGAAGGTGCATAAGACCCCAGGCAGCAAATGGTGGAATGCAACATATCAGGACTGGAGTCAGTGGCCACCCACTCAGAAAAGGTAGGTGGCCACAAAACTGCAGCAATAGCATTTTTCTGTTCTTAGTGGCTTCAGCTGTGACCTTGGTCTGGTAAAAATCTTTCTGACTGGTATGAGGCGTGATGAATATAAAGCTATGCAATTCTGCACAGCCACTGAGAGCTGTTATGATGGTATTAAAAGCTTAACAGTTATAATATAAACAATGAGTAGTTTGACTAAGTATCATTAAAGAAACAATTCGTCTAGGAAAAAATTCTCTGTCATCATTTACTCACCCTCATATAGTTCCAGATTAGTAATGAATACGCCAAGTGACAAAATGTTTTCCATGTTTTCCATTTTTCATATTTTAAAGTCATATCATATTTTCTACGAAAAATGAAAAATGTTTTCTTACTAAACAGCATCTAACTATTTTGCACCATCATAACCGAAAAGGTTTAGAGTCACTAAAACAATTCTGGCATTTTGGTAAAAGGGAATTTTTTTTAATGAAAACCTTTGGTCACACTACAGATTAAATACTGCTTTTTGGTCTTTTGTTATTGTATTAATTGGTAAAAATTAGGGTGAACATTCTTCAAAATCTCTCTTGTGCTGCACTAGAGAATCAAAGTCATAACACTATAAAGACAGAAGAGTATTTATGTTTATGTCTGTCTATATGATTTTAATGCTTTATAAGTGTAAATCCTATTTCATAATGCCAATAAAGACACTTAAGTCTTAAACCATGGGAATAAAGTAACTGCACACCAGCTATTGAGCCCGGGGTGCAGCTCTAATGAAGATCAGGTACTGCAGCAGAATGAGTCAGGCGGGTATCTGCCTACATCTCTCTGTTTGTCTCACACCCAATCTGTCTCTCTCAGTTTTATTTTCTCTTTGTTATTATTCTCTGTATCTGCCTGCCTGTGCTTTCCTGCACTGTTCTTCTCTCTTCATCAGTCTTCTGTCCCATCCACCTATTCCAACATCTTGTGCATTCCTGTTCACATTAAGAATTTGTGCACCTTTTCTTCTGGTGACAGCCAAAAGAATAAAGAAACAGACAGACATAGACACTTGATAAAGACTTGACCTGACCTGGCATCAACTGAAGATTCCAGAACAGAGTCCAGAGTCAGACCTGTGATCTCATCTCTGCTGGTAGACCTTTGGGTCCTTTAAAAGATCAAAGGTACAGCCATGAGTACATTCAGGTGGGTCACTGTATCAGCCCACAGCACCTATTTTGTGGATGTTCTTGCCGGGACAACAAAGCTGTGACAAAGTCCACTGTGTTGACTAATGCCAAGAACACACAGGTCTAAGAGAAACACCTGTCTCTAGATGGCCGTAAGGATCAGAGCCACATACTGAAAAGATGCGGTGCTAAAACAATTTTTCCATTCCATGTATATTTCCACCACAAAGCCAGGCTGAAGTAGATTGAAGAGAAACTGTCATGTCAAGGGATAAACTCGTGGAAAGTTTTATGTTTTAAAAAAAAGTTCTTGTTATTTACCATATAAGAAATAGAACCTCAATGTAAAGTGTTGTTAAATTTTGTATTGTTATTGTCAACATTACTTCAATGGTGTAAAATGTTTTCAAACATAATAAGTCATTCCAAAATAACTGGATCAATAATATATTGAATCAAGAATCAAAAGATTTTAATTGCATGAGTTTCTAACATTGCCCTTAATATTCCTTAATATTCCATAGATCACAGAGGTGTCCTGTGGACACAACACAGACATCCTTGTGTCAAATCTGCACAGCTTTTAATTTTCTTTACACAACATGTGCTTTTTCTTATTATTCTATATTAAACAGTCAAACACATGTAAGTGCTGGTATTGCTTTTTAAATGTAAATCTTAAATTAATGTTATTATTGCAGTCAACATGAACTAGCATTCACATTTTTTCCTGTAAAATGCCATATTTCTATGAGAAATATTTGACAAGATGTGGACATTTAACCCTAGATTGTTTTGTCTAAACAACCCTGGGTTGTTTTAACTCACCTTTCCCACCACCATAGGATTTGAAGAGAAACCTTTTCCTTTTAAATACAGTATACAACTATGCAACTACCCTATTTCTTTTGTAATGCAATCCTTGACTCTTTATTTCCCACTCAGCCATTGTTACATATGGACACTTCACACCGCACTGATTCAGATGCGGTCACAAAATTTACATTTCATACGCTTAACTGGGAGGGGGCTATTGTTGTTTAAAAGGTGTTGTGGCTTTGTGTTTTGGGGGGTGATTTCAGTCCCTAAAACTGTGAGAAGATGCTGAATTTCTTAAAGAGGAAGGTGGGGTGAGGTAGGAGAGACTAAACACAATGGAGAAATGGAGGTATACAGTCCTTTGAGTCGCTCTAGACTCTAAAGCACTGGACTCTCTCATGTTATGTGGCCAACACCTTGCTTTTCCCTCCTTCTCCTGCTTCCCAGGGCCAGTTTTCCTGTCCCCCTCCCTCTGCCCGTCCCCCGCTTCGTGTTTGTCTCGGATTTCCCCCGGAAAGGGCAACATGGTGGTCACGGTGTAAAAAATCCAGCCTTCCTGACCCACAGCCTGGGAAAGTGGTGCAAAGGGTTTTTCTCTGTCCACTCTTAGTGTGTCCAACCCCCATCCGCTGAGCTGCAGCACTGCATATTCCTGCACGGAGCTCATCGCATTTACACCCTAGCACATTTAATAGGTTGTTTTAAACATTATTTAGGCTAGTCTTTTCCCATAGGTCAATTTCTTGCAATTGGTGAGAAAAACCTGTGCAAACATTCTAATGCTGTGACACATACATATATATTTTCTCATCTTTGTGTTCCCACCCTAACCTCATTATTTACCACACACACAAGAGGAAAATTGGGCGGAAGGACATAAAGGAATGTGGACTATGCAGCTAGTCAATGGGAAGTGAGAAAAGTGATGGAGTTACAGATGGAGGCAGGTATGTAGTTTCAGAAGTACATATAATGTATTGCTTCCACTCAAAAACAATTGACTTGGAGTCATTAAACTTTATTACCACATTTTACTGTATTTTCCTAGTGAATATCTTGTGGTGCTTAAATGATTTTCTCATACAAATCTCACAACCATGTTAGAGTTGATTTTTTAAATCCAGAACTGAGGTACTAGGTTGTGGCCCAAGTCAAAAGAATCCATCACATCACCTCTGTGATATTCTAGTCTCTAGATATGGTGCTAGTCCTAATTCTGCCCTAGCAAACACCATTTTTAAAGATGATCTTAATAATGTGTGCAAGGGCCCTTTTCTTTTGGAAAATCCATTTTAATCACTGTTCCAGGCTCATTCTGGCTCACCTGGTGGCGCTCTGAGTTCAGAGCTTTCACACCCTGTTCAGAAGAATGAACTTCATTGTTGTGATTGTACAGCACATGAACAAACAGATACCCAGTGTTAACAGGTTAGAACATGGTTAGAAACGTGTGTGAAAAGAAGTGTCAAAACATCACTGACACTTTTTAATTCTTTTCCATGATTATTTTTTAATAAAAACGTATCTGGTTATTAACTAAAGACTACTAACGTAGTGTTCCTAAATCTCAACCAAGAAACCCTTTGTGTGTTTAACACTTAAAACAACAGAGTTAAATCAATGTATATTTTTTAAAAATCACCAAAACTGTGCGGCTTTGCCAGCTGACCTTAATTTTGTTTGCAATATGTATATGGGACATGTGAGTCAATTCTCACACTCACAGATTTTTGTACTGTTTTCTCAAGTCAGCAATAGTTTACTGACAAAAACATGTGGTTTTATGTGGTTCCCTATTCTATTTTCAATGCTTTATTAGGATTAGCTTAGGAAAAAAATCTTTCACCGTAAGATAAAATACACAACAAGCATTTTTCTAGTCATCTTGCCTGTTAAAGTGACTGGTGTTGAACAACATGTGAACAATTCTGCTGCAGGTCTCATAACTCCAAAATGACATACTAGTATTCACATGTACACATTTAGTTGCACGCACGCACACACACACACACACACACACACACACACACACACACACACACACACACACACACACACACACAGACAGAGTATTCTTCCCTATAAAAAGAAAACAGCAGCACAAGAAATGGCATTTTGCCAGCTGGCTAGGTGACGTGCTTTTAAGGCTGAGTGTGTTTTGTTTTTTGGTCCGGAGTCTGGACTGCTTCTCTCAGCAGCCCAAAGGGAAGCTTCTGGCCTAAACCCAAAACCTTTAGGTTCAACGATAACTTATAGCTGATCTTTACTGACATCTAGCGGGCACAAATAGCGTACACAATTTGAAATCCATCAGTTTACTGCATGTTTATCTTAATTCAATAGTTACTTATCCTATGACATAACGTAAAAGTGAAATAACATGAAAGTATAGTGTACAGATGAACGCCACCTTCGGGTTTGTGACTACGTGTTTGTCACGACGCTAGAACCAAAAGAACCAATGAGATTTAGCATTCATATCAAACCTATGTGTATGTATGT
>JBAJNP010003205.1:5326-41283 GCA_036877545.1 Yasuhikotakia modesta | reverse complement strand
TAGACAATATTACCGTGTATTGTTTAAAATACTATGTCTGCCTTAATATGTCGGCCATACTAGACACTCAGCATGCAAACAACCTACAGACGCGCTATGAATACGGACAGCAACTGCAGGTATCACGCGTCAAAGGACCAAATAAATAATAGCGGTATCCCAACTTTAAAATAACAAAAGCAACAATAACAAAAGTGCAAACAGACAAATAAAAACCTAACGCTTTGGTGTATGGTGATATATATACTGTTGCTGTCTGTATTCGTGGGGTCTCTGTACATTTTTCGCCTGCAAGGTCTAGGATTTTCGTTGCCCTAGTATTGACCGATAGATAAACCATCAAATATGGACTTTTCAAAAGCATTTGTTCTTCCTTCTATGTTTTTTTTTTTATATTATTTAACCCTTATTTAAGAGGAACAGTAATAAAACATTATTGCTGTTGGTTTAATGCATTTTCTTAACTTTTAACTGTTGATACATGAAGGCATTTTAGCGTGACCACCTTTACCGATAACATCGAAAAGACAAACCAGAGACACTTTATCTAAATAATGAACAACCTTCATCTGGACGGCAAAGTCCTCGCGGTTTTAATGCGGAATTGAAGGGAGAGGCAGCGCGTTCACGATCCCTCCCATTGCACCGTGGAGGCGGGAGCGCGCATTGAATTCTGTTGGACTCGGAGGCGAGGAGAAAACACGCTCCGGACTGCTCAGCATCACACGGACACTAAAATGTATCATCTGCCCTCTGTGAACGAAAACAGTGGCGATTTCCAACTTGCTATTAAAGGCCACATCATGTTTTTGGATAATCTGACTTCTGAGCACTAAACACTCTTATTCAGTTTCATCAAGTGTCGTATTGACACAGATCTGTGCGAGTATTAGGAATATCACTTACAGGTAAGACGATGTCATGCAGTTAAAAGTATTAAGGTTTGAAGTTGACGTGTGTGACAATGAGCAAAATAATAGGTAGAAAACGGAACGAAGTTGCGAAATTGTGTTTCTTCTTGCAACTTTTATTTAGTGGTTTTGTTTGTCAGGTTAAGGAATAATCCTCTGATATCGTGATGCAGATTTTAAATTGTTATATGCAATATTATTTAAAACAAGGCAAATAAAATAAACAAGGCAGTTTTATTATAAAGTGCCGCGTGTTTTCAGCACTCTGGACAGGGAATCGGGAACCGGAGACGCGCGCGTTCTCCAGTCTGTGCGCAGACATCCGGTAACACAGTAGGACCCTCGAAGTCAAGATGTCCGATGTCTTCAGTCCGATTATTCAGAATTATTTCAGTTAGTCGTCGCGTTCTTCGTTCATTCATTTTGTTTAAAAACATTACAAGAAACAATGAAAATTGACTTTTATTGAGTTTACATAAAATCAATATGAAAACAACTAACAAACACAGAATGATTCTTGTCTGGCTGAAAGTGGCCCTAATAAGTTTAACTGCGTGTTTTTCTTAAACGGTTTCCGATAAGAACGACTCAAATCTGATGCATATAAAAGCAGGGCGCTGTTCACAATGCTCACATAACGTTCATAATGTTCACACGCTCATGTAAAAGACTGTGCGCCCGTCCGAATTTGCATTATTTAAACGGCTTCCTTTCTATGTGCATTTATCTAGTAATATTTAAAACAATATTTGCTATTTGTTTCTGACAGGATCTGAAAATGGCAACAAAATACCTGATGCTTATCGTGCTGGGGACAGCGCTGATCGGCAGCGCGCACGGCTGCCCTGCGCAGTGTACCTGCACTGACAAATATAGCCATCATTTTGCAGATTGTGCCTACAAGGAACTTCTGGAAGTCCCTGCGGGTTTACCAGCCAATGTTAGCACCCTGAGTCTTTCTGCTAACAAGATTAAAGTGCTGAAATCCAAAAACTTTATTAATGTGACCCAGGTAAGCTCTCTGTGGTTGGCACACAATGAAATCGTCACGGTGGAAAGGAACAGTTTGGCACCAATGATTCAGCTAAGGAATCTGGATATAAGCCACAACAAAATTGTCCATTTTCCCTGGGAGGATTTAAACAATCTCACGGCTCTACAGTTGTTAAAGATGAACAACAATGAGTTGATCAGTATACCTAAGAATGCTTTCTTCAACCTGAAAGATCTTCGCTCCATCCGCATTAACAATAACAAGTTCACCACCATTGTGCAGGGAACATTTGATGCTCTGACTGGCATGTCTCACCTCCAGATCTTCCACAACCCCTTCATCTGCTCCTGCAACCTGGAGTGGCTAAGAGACTGGATCGCCAAATCTTCTATCTCCATCCCTGATCAAGCCAACATTGTCTGTGAAGCTCCAGCCCACCTCAAAGGTACCCAGGTCACTAACATGCCCAAACTGGATTGCAAAGCCCCCTCTGTCTCCATCACATATCAGCCAAACATTGAAAACACAGAACTCTATGAGGGCTATATGGTCATCTTAAACTGCGAAACAAAAGGAAGCCCTAAACCTGACATCACCTGGGCCATATACTCAGGAAACCAACTGATGACGTTTCCTTTGCCACCCATAGTTGAGAAAAGTGAGGTTCCTATTAATGGGGCACCAACAAACTCAAGGTTCCTTGTGTTTCAAAACGGAACCTTGATTATCCCCCGCATGAGCAAAAAGGAAGATGGAAACTACACTTGCACGGCAGCCAATGACATGGGCAAAGCTGAACACTCTGTTAGGCTTGCTGTAGCGGGAACCAAAAAGCATGCCATCAATTCTATGCTGGACACAAAAGCATCCAGCAATTTACCTGGAGACAAGCTTGATTCAAAGGGCTCCAAAAACAGCGTGATCAGCATGTGGCCCAAATCTGAGGAGAAGACAAAGAGCCTTCCAACCGGGACATCCCTCATTACGGTGGAAAAAGAACGGGTGGAGGACACAAAGCAATTTGCGGGCAAATGCGGAATAAACGATGGCACACAGTACATCTCCAACCACGCTTTTAACCTCAGCCTGGATGAACTCAAACAGTACACATTCGATTTTGGGGTTATTGCACTAGAAGTTTCAGAGACTGAAGCTAAAGTTCAACTTAACCCTTTCCAGATGGCCAATGCACAATCAAACATTCACCTCAGTCAACAACAAGACCTGCAAACTGTGAACAAGGAGCCTTTCAGTCTTTTACAGACGTCCGCAAAACAGTCACCTCTGGACATGTTGTACCTGTGTGTCAGTACTGGTAATGGGCATTCAGTGGTAAAGTGGTCCAAGATAGAAGAGGGTGTTAATGCTTATCGCTTCCAGGGACTAAAGCCAGGGACAAATTACACTCTATGCCTCACCTATGGAGGCCAGGACTGTCAAGTCCAAGTGGTGTTCACAACCAGGAAGAAAATCCCGTCTTTGCTCATTATTCTGATCGTTAGCATATTTTTATTGGCTTTGGCAACCGTACCCCTGCTGGGCGCCACCTGCTGTCATCTGCTGTACAAGTATCAAGGCAAGACCTACAAGTTGATCATGAAGACGCAAAACCCAGATCAAATGGAAAAGCAGATCGCAATGGATTTCGACCCCAGGGCGTCTTTTGTGGGCTCGGAGAAAAACTTTAACCCGAGCGAGCTCGGAGAAGGAGACGTTGACGGCGAGGAGGGAAATGGAGAAGGCGAGGAGGTCGAGGGCAGCGTAGTTACCGAGTCCATCCCCGAATCCCAATCCAAAACGCAGGAGGAGTTCGAGGTTGGATCCGAATACAGCGACAGGTTGCCTCTCGGAGCCGAAGCAGTTAACATATCCGCAGAAATTAATGGCAATTACAAACAGCCCCGTTGACATGTTGGCTAGCGGCGTGAGTAAAACATCCTAAAACGCATTAAAAAACGACGATCATCCTTCTTAAAACAGGCGCGCGCTTAGAAAAGTGCGCGTCTTATTGTTACCTCACTATGTTAGCAGTAAGTGTATACGATGAGTGTTAAATCTTACAAATATAGGGGTTTACAGATCGATCGAATAGACGTAATGGACACATACAGTAGTGGCCAAAAGTTACATTTAGCCAAGAAAAGTGATCCTCACCCTGTATTGAAACATGTTATTAAAGATAGATTTGAATAGACTTGCCCAAACAATTACACGCACACACGCGCAAGCTTGAGTCAATACCCAGAACAAAGGCTGCTGGACGACCAACTAAACACACTGTAGTCAATATAGGCTTTGTTTCTTATGCATTTTTGCATAATAGGAAAAAAACGCGACATGTATAGTTTTGTCTATAATTTTATCAATTATATACCTGAACCGAGTTGTTTTTCCTTCCTTTTATACAATATTTCTTATATTGTATATATTTGATGATTAGAACCTGTAGGCGCATTAAAAAACGCATTAGGAAAAATACTCATTTTGGCCACTACTGTATCCTACCTAAAAACCTCAAAGCAAACGTACAGTTCACGTACTGTAAGTCTCATAACTGCATAATCGTACGTAGTTAATAGCCGCCATTAAAATCATTTACACGACCTTCATTCGGGCTTTACAAGCAAAACTATAGCGGTTGTCGACGGGGCTCAGTTCTGTGGACACGTAACACTTCTCACGGCATGTGCGCGTCTGGAAAACAAACCAAGTCACCTTGAAAAAACAAGTTTGTTTCGTGTAACGTGGGACCCCAAAATGTGTCATTTTTATATCCTTGCGAACGGGTGCTTTAAAAATGTCTCGCCTTTACGAGCTGTCCTTTCTTCGAGATCGCCTTCATGTCCGTGGCATGTCACAGAAGTATTTCCAAGTGTGTTTTATTAGAAAACTGTAGACTGTTGATATTGTGTCGATTTGTGATGTAAGCCACGTAATCTGAAAAAGATGTTCTCTCTTTTTTAATAACTATAAATAGTCCGTTTCTACCATCAGTAAATACGACATCGGTGTCCGGTGAATTGATGCATTGTGGCTTGTTTTGTGTCTAACTGTCCAATGATGTTGTATAAAATACTTAAACCTTTGAAAGATTTTGATATGGTTTTATGTACGTGACCTTAATAAAATATCACACAAACAACTGCATTTGGATATTGATGGCAAACCACGAAAAGTGTTTTAATAAACGTGAACAATTTTCAGCACGACTTTCTATGCAACGTGCGTTATACAGGTAGCGCAAGGACTATTATATTTTTACGTGTACGTGTAATTTTACGTGTACAACAATAGATGCTTTGAAATAAATACACTTACATACGTCGTTTGGCAAATAAACAAACCTTTCAAAAGGAGCCGCAGGTAAATAGTGTTTCAATTTTAAGGTTTAGTTAATAATGTACAGCGTTTGATATTAAACGTGCTTTAACTCTCGCATTTCTTTACAATTTCTTTTATTGTAAAAGCTTGTTTTAGGTTTTTCATTTTGTCTATTGTGAGCAATGAACGCATTTACTTCCTACAGAAAACTGTGGGGAGAACAAAGAACGATAATGAACGCGATCGCGGCGCCTGGACACTTTTCCTGCACTTTTGTGCCATTTATTTTTTAAGATTCACAAATAACCCCAAATAAAACACTGCAAGTTTTACTAGTATGAATTAATGTATTAATATTTCGTAATATATGATGAACAAAAGTGTTAAATCGTTTTGACGTTTAAGTGACGCACAATCTCAATGTTCCCATGATAAAACAGTAAACAGTCTATTAGATTTACGTTTCAATATTTATTTATCATTTAAATCACACATATGCCTTAGCAGAACAAAAACACGATAGAAAGACCATGTCTAAATTAACAATGTAACAAACTTTATGCATTTTTTAAACTATCTTAATAAAATTACAGTAGTTATTATCTTCATGAGAACAGACACAGATCAGCCCATAATGGTCATTATTGGTGTAATCTGTTAGGTTTCTAAAAGAGCGTTTTCACAACTTAAGATGATCGAACCAGTGAGTGCAAAATTGAAGATGCCTTTGAAAAAGAAGAATTCTTAAATTTGCAAAAGAACACAACCTGTACATTCAGAAACAGTCGCACAAGCTAACCTTTCATCAGGCGGTTAGTTGGGACTTGGAAAACCTGGAAAAGACGTTCTTGCTCACACACACACACACACAAGACAAAAGACGTACAGCCATCCAAACATATCAAATACGCGCAAGAGATCGGTTAACTACAACTGCATGAAGTTCTTCCTGAGGCACTGCGCTAGTAAGTGCACTTAGCTAAACATATGTGCTTCTCTGCTATACCAAAGCAAAAATACTATCATCAACATCTGACAGCATCCTTTATGTATTCAGAGGTGGGAATCTGCCTCGCTTCGTTGTGATATTCAGTCCTTACTTGGTGGCAGAACTTTCTGCGTTTGTTACGGGCTCCTTCACGCTAGCGTCTTTCTTGCTGCCCTCCTTGGAGGTCCGGCTAAGGGCTCCGTTGATGAAGCTTTC
The DNA here is from genome assembly GCA_036877545.1 of Yasuhikotakia modesta. Classification (NCBI taxonomy): domain Eukaryota; kingdom Metazoa; phylum Chordata; class Actinopteri; order Cypriniformes; family Botiidae; genus Yasuhikotakia; species Yasuhikotakia modesta. The sequence continues at coordinate 34,853 of JBAJNP010003205.1, read as the reverse complement.
CGAACTCTGGCGCTGGAAGTGTTTTCTGGAGCCCACCAGAGACGGGTTGTTGACCAGCGTGAAGAGGAGCTGCCAGTGCGCTCGCGCTCGCTTGCTGTTGGACACCTTGCTCTGTTTCTTCTCCTGCTGGACCAGTTGGATCCCTAAACGGGTTCATAAATGAAGAAATCAAGTTGATATTTTGATATTTAATGACAATAGTTCAAATAAACCATTTTATTGCTTTTTTGTTTTTTAAAACATACTCATTTTACTAAGTAACACATTTCGATTAGGATTTGAACCCATGATCTTTGCATTGCAAGTGCATTAAGCGCATAAACTGTCCTCCACTGCAATACAGTGAGACATTGTCTAAAGACTCCCACATGATCTTTGTATTAACATACAGCCATATTATGATTTACGCACAACTGGATGGTTCCCAATACACCATTATCATAGTAGGATACTATAGAGGTCTATGGATCAGTCAATGAAAGACTCAATTACAGAATTCCATCTGTGTAATCCAACATTTTGCTCATAATCCCGTAGCAACTACTACTGCATGCAAACACACACATGCAAATTAAATCGCATCAACTCTTGCATTTAAATGCAAGAGGCATCCGTACATCTGTAGGTCTTTGCTGGCCAAAAACATCAAGGTTTTTTTTATGTTAAATAAACACCGTCTGGCGATTGTATCATTTTACAGAAGTTTGTGAAACGCTTACAGATCTATCCTGTCCAGCATAACAGGTTTGACTTGAAGGGACAGACAAATATGAAGTTTATTCCATCTCCTTTCAGCTCTATGAAAGGCAGATATGTGTTATGGATTGATCAGCCTTGCCCGGCGTTACCGACTGGGAATTTATGAAGGTGTTCACATTATGAACCCAGGCGTGTGCCGTACAACAAGCCTGATTGAGCGGCAGTGGGGCCAGGGAGAGTTATTGCACATCAGGGCCCAATTTATCCTGACAAATTTAATCATTGCGGTACACTCGCCTGCTGCATGCAAGACAACATGATGAATCAATTATCTTAAAGCAGCTCCAACCAACCGCCTGTGCAGACTAGAATAATGAAACACAGATGCGTATAAATCCTAAAGCTTAAAGATTTGACACTGATGGTCAAACATCATTTTGTATTTTAAAATCGATGCTTCGTTCTACTTTAGCCTTTTCAGAATTGTATTTATGTAATAAATTGCTGGCTGTTTTGTCTGAAATGTCGATAACTGGATATTAATTAAATTATCATATTTCAACACAATTGGTTAACTGATCTACGGTCTAAAAATTAGTTCTAATGGCTAAAAGCCTCAGAGTTTAAGACCTGATCTTGGAACAGGCTGAACAGAGCCGATTTATTTAGTCCTCACAAATGAAACTGATCTGTGAACCGCTAAAGAAATGCAACCCCAGACCTTCTTCAGCATCACGGATCCTCTGGGAGGAGCGGTGGTCCTGGCTGGTGGTCTGCAGCAGGAGACCACAGAAGGCCTTCATCACTGGATGAGATTGGCTGACCTCAATCTTCAGGTAATGAGCGTAGCAACGGTATCCTGTGGAGAAGCACCACAGGGGTGAGAGATGAACAAAGAAGCATCAATCTGCATTCAAACAAGAATCACAGGCTGTCTGATGCAACCGACTTTCATTCTGTTCTTTCTAGCAATTTCCATCAGAAATCTAGATCATCATTTTACACATGAATTTATATATGTTTGATATTTTTCTGATATTAAATGTGATTGGATAAGCCAAATTTGACCAGACTTACAGCGATCTGTACAAGCCTGCCAATGGAGGAAAAATACATGTATATTGTCTTATTTATTTAGGAATTATATTCTTATGAGCTTGTAATTTTTTTATATTATAAACTTTACCAATCTTCTGGTAAATTGATCTTGATTTAAGGATGTCGAGATATTTTTACTATCACCTTTTTTTGCTTTTATAAACATGTTATTGTTAAACTGTTTACCGTGTTCCTGTGTAGCTCAACTGGTAGAGCATTGTGTTAGCAGCGCAAAAGTTTTGGGTTCGATCCCAGGGAACACAATTACTGACAAAATGTATGTGTTAAATTCACTGTAAGTTACTTTGGATAAAAGCGTCCGCCAAATGAATAAATGTAAATAAATGTAAAAAAAAAAAATCGCTGTGAACAGGCAAATGTAAAGCTACTCACAGCATTGTTTGTATTGTACCTGGATCAAAGGCCTCAACGCTGCGGTTCAGGAGGCTGATATCCAGCCGTCCCAAGTGGACAATGTTGTACAGGGCGGTGATGACCATTCTCCAGATGCCCAGCACCACACCAACCATAACATTCACCATGAAGAACATATAGGTGAGCAGAAACAGACTCCCTCTGTACAGACAGACCAATAACAATCTGACACCTCATTCCTAAGCTTTCCTTAAAGAGACAGTTGACTAAATATAGAACTTATTCTAGTAACTCATTTGATCTAGTTTTGTTTAAGTGTGATCTGCTGTAACTCTTGGCAGTCCAAACATGCTAAAACAGCGACTGATATTAATAATTTCTCACTGTGAAAAATAAAGGATAATGTAAAGTTGCATCCATTGCATTATGGGATACAATACTTAGCACCTGTGCTCTGTTCAATACTGCACACTTTGGTAAATGCAGTAGGGCACCAGAATGTTCTATGCATACAGTGTCTAATATACATACATAAATGGCAGCCTCTTTATGGTAAGCTGGGGTTTATTGTCACACCTTGCTTTTAGCTGAGATCAAACCAGCAACCTTTTGTTAATCATCCCTGGGCTTTAACCACTACACCACACCACCAAAATTATATTAGCAAAACACAGAAACAGTAAATCAGCTAAACTTTAACGTTGACGGTTAGGGTTAGGTAACATTGACGGTTCACCAAGCTTTTTGTACAGTAAAAACATTGACACAATCATTACAGTTACAGTAAGTTACAGTATGTACATCATAAATCTCACACCTGTTGTTCAGGTCTCTCGTTCCCGCGTCCTTCCTGATGAATAAAAACCTGGAAGTCACATGCTGGATCAGAGCAGCCAGGACCAGCATCAACCAGAAGGGCCTTCAGCAAAAAACAAACATAAGTGGGACCATCTTAAGGGCACTTATCTAATTGTTTAGCTTTATGGTTTATGATACCAGAACTAAGAAAGGTTTAGTGCCGCACTCAGAGGGATCTGTGGCTTACAGGGTCACAACCCGAAGTCACAAGGTTCCCCGAAGGGCATGTGTGATGTTGTCACCATCACCATCATCTAAGTGGGCGGGGTGAAGGCCACTCACCACATGTTGCCGATAATGTGGAACAGCATGAGGTTAATTCCGTACAGAATGGGAATGATGACCAGGAAAACCGCAAACAGAATGCAGATGAAGAACACCAGAGTCTGGATCGCCATGCCTGGACATGCCGGAGAGACGGAGCGCAGATCCGTAGATGCAAGGAGACATGTGGGAATGATACGCCAACAGGACAAAGAAAATTAGTTTAGTTCTCAATTGAAACAATGAATACATGTGGACACTGAACATGGACACTCTAAATGGACACTGTATTCATATTAATTGTGCCTTGTTATTGTTTTAAAAACAACAAAACAACTGTATTAACAATTTACATTAATAGCAACCTTGAAAAGCGAATGTTTACCAAATTCATTTTTACGTTACACAAATTACGCCTTCCATAATAATTAAGTTAAAAGCTTTGCAAATACCATCTCATGATGCTTTTAAAATTATGCTATTTCTGACCTGTTTACGTTACAAAAGTAAAACATAGAGATAGATGTTCAGAAGTTGAAGGTGTGATATTGAGTCTCACCTAGACACAGAAAAGCAGCCTGGTAGCTGGTAAAGCCCATCCAGCAGACTAGGGTGGGCCGAGACGGTCTTATGCTCCTCTGACAGTTATAAACATTTAAGATGTCTCCTCTGTACAGTCCCCTCAGATTAGACCTACAGTCAGAGAACACAGATGCTCCGTTAAACGAGTTAATAGACACGCATCACCTGCGGAAATGCATGTAATGCACGTCTCTGAGGCATTGAGCTGAAATCGCATGTCACGGGGTCAATTGCTTATAATGACGTTTAAAAACTCAATTTAAAAAGTCATTATTTTGAATCTGCTGTTCCTGGCTGTAATTACTTCCTGCTACTTAGACTAGGAAATTATTTTTTTCATACATCATCTTCGGGTGTCTCTGGTTTCTAATAGCAACGGCCATTTATGATTAAGTGAAAAATGTAAGTAATGTATTAATGTGTGTGTGTGTGTGAATCTGCATGAGGCAAATGACAGCCAGTAAAATGGTGTCTTATGAGACGTTTAACAAAAGCCATCATTGTAATGGTCTGGTGGATTAGCGGTATGACACATTAAGCTGTGATGCTCACGTGGGAAATGTGACTTTGAGTCTGGCGTGCAACATTTCCTGATCCTACTTCCTATCAGTTTTCAAAACGTTACAAAAATAAGAGCCAAAATTCTGAGAAGTGATAATGTAGCTTAATGTAGGTTTTGATGCGCTTGCACTGCAAACAAGAAACAGCAGCGATATAGACACATGTCTTGAGACAGACATGCGAGACGTGTAATGAGTGAAGATTGTGCAGCTACCTGTGCAGGACCATGGATCTCATAAGCATGAGGAGGTTAACCAGGCAGGATAGGGTCACAGCTGAAACGTAACACACTGCAAAACACACACACCATAGTCACATGCTGGAAAGGTCAATGTCACACACACATGCACACACACACGCACACACCTCAGCACTTTTTACCATTGACTGATTGAAAAGCAAGTCTTGCTACAGTTCAGCAATCAGTTTTGCTGACATGTGTGTCTGTGTGTGTATGTCGGTGATTTACTTGGGTGTTTAAAGCAGAGGGAAAATGGAGGTGCATAGAATGTTTCTTTATGTGACTGCACTGCATGCAGTAAACTGTCTGAAAATATATATAGATAAAAGATGTAGATAAAAGATGTGTATATATATACGGCAGTGTACACACCGTAGTATCAGAAACGAAGCGACTCACCCTCCACACACCACAGGTAGTACACTACAATCCTGACCACCTCCTGACGGTCCTCTGACAAAATGATATTGAAACCAGCCAATAGGAAGGCGATGTTTTCGTCCACTCCTCTGCGGACGATGTGAAGGGTGGGCAGCACTCCTGAGATCAGTAGAAGCGCCATCTGAGATGGTCACATGTGAGAGAAAGATGGCTGTGAATACTAAGATGCTACATTTGTCATTTAAAACGAATGTAATTGAACCACCTTTTGAATTGAACCAACCTACCTGATAAAGCGCGATTAAAGACACAACCACAGATATTGCCAGTTTTAAAGGGAACCTAAAAACTGATAAAGGAAAACAAAGAGTTCTATTTTTTCAGAGTCATTTCTTGTTGTTTCTTTTAGTAAGACTTTGTAACTTGTAAATGTTACTTAGTTACCGTCCTCTGGTGTGTAAATGTAAGACTTGGCGGCTTCTGAGAGTCTATTAAACAGTTTAGGTTTTGATGCGCTTGCACTGCAAACAAGAAACAGCAGCGATATAGACTGTACCACAAAATTTCAATATTTATAAAATCACACAGTACAAATCCTGCAAACTGTTTATAATAATCTGCCAAGGCGTTTTTTGGAGYTTATAGTTAGTGTAGCTGTGTATGCTAATCTGCACATTGCTAGGCATATTTTCCTCACATATACACATACATATACAAAATATGTACATGTGTGTGTGTGTGTGTATAATTTACCCGTTACCTATGAAACACAACGTAAACTTTCCATGTTGCCTTTTCAACACCTTCTCTGACCTCTGCTGTATTTTTGCATACGGCAGATGACCATTTGTTTTTAGAGTGAGTCAGTTGATCTCTATCTGCAGCTCTTTGCATTAGTGTGTGAAGCGTGTGCGTGATTAGCCGTCTAACAAGGGCACTAAGGAAGTCGTTTAACTATGGACAATAGTCTTTATGCTTGACTACAAGCTGGTTATTGTACAGCAGGTGTATATACTGTAATGGGAAATACCTCCTCTTATCATTCATGTGGGAACGACAAATCCATCACACAGGTTATTATAACTGTACGCTATCCTGGGTGAGTCACTAAACCAGTCCACTGTCCCTATTGGTTTAGGTTTCCTTGAGTTAATATATAACAATATCCGCATCAGGGGGGTCTCACCTGACTTTGGTGGGCTTTTTCTTCCTCAGAATTTCTTTGACATAATCTCTATAATAACTGCTGCTGAGGTCCTGCAAGAAAGAGAAGGTCATTCATTCAGTCAGTCCATTTTTAACTGTGAATTATATAAATTGTGTGGGAAGCTGAAATAAGAAATGTACTATATATGAACCATATATATGGAACATATATATACACATGTACTATATACATATTGAACATATCATACACTATATGAACCACATATATGTACTATATATGAACTATATATACTCTGCTGTAACGTCAGCATAAATTCATGAGCTCCACATGTGTTTAAAACCAGATAATTGATGTCATTCACAGATGATCGGTGAATGTTCTACAGATCTTGTGCTTCAACAGAATTGTGGAAATCTGACCTTTTGCGTTAATATTAAGTTTGCAAATTTAGTTTACAAATGTCACCAATTAACTTATATAGTAAATAGTGAGCTGGAAATAGTGTGTAATTGTTAAAGCTGCAATTTGTAACATTGCTGGTTAAATATAAACAGAAGTGCATAATAGATCAGTAGTCAAAACGGTCTCTTTACTTCAGCCTGATTCGCTATGGTAAGCTTATAATAATGATCTATAATTTAAGCAGTTTTAATGCGGTCTTAGATTTTCATAACCCACTGTGGTAAATGTAACCCATGTGGTAAATGTACAATCTTAAATCCACTGGCGTGTCTACAACCATAAGTAAGCAATACAGCAAACCTTGACAACACATTGCTGGCTTGTGTTTAGACACCCTGTGAAAGAGGTTGTTTCCCTTTTTTCACGCAACATATTCGTCATAGAGATTACTGCTGAATAACACTCACATTGTGTTTCTTTTGTTGTGCAATGTGCTCAGTGAGTCAAAAACAACCCAACCCCAGTGAGCTGCTTATGATTAGACTAAAGGAATGCAGGTGCTAAATTCCCCTCAGACCTTTCCAAGGTGCTAAGATTTCAAATCATATCTGCTTTAAGATTAAACAAAATAACAACCCAGTTTTTCCAAGCATTTAAAATTCTCACAGTCATTTCATACATGTATGACTTTCTTTAATCAAACTCAAAACAGAACTTTTTTTTTAGTTTGGAGGCTTCAGTCCACTTTCAAATAAATTGTCAGGAAAAGAGCAGCCAGCACAATTCTTAAAATTTCTCCTTTTGTGCTCCACAGAAAAAAGGACAGAATATTTATTTTAGGGCAAACTATTCCTTTCAAACACCTTCTTACCTGTGCACAGGTAAAGGAGGATCTTTAAAATGCTTCTAATTTGAGTCCTCTTGTGGGTAAAGCAAAGGTGGGGCAAAGTTTGATTTTTCATTCATTTAAACTCTATTGTTTAGTTAGTCTATTCCCCTCAGAAACCAGTCTGAAGCCTGGCAAAACCCTGATTATGGAAAACAATAGAATGTAAAACCCATAGACAAAATATGGTCCCCTCTCACCTCAGAGGTGTTAGTTTTCTCTGTGTTCTGCAGCCCTTTGAAAAGCAACAGCGGATACTGAAAACTGAGGAAGGCCAGACAGGCAATCTGAGGAAGACTGCTCAGCAGCGCGTAGTACTTATAGATCTGCAGACACAGAGAAAGAGCAGCAGAATCAATGTCAAATAACAATCAAATGAGCGCAATCATCAGTCTGTCTATTCCCATATTACCCACAATTCCTTACACTCATTGTCTTTGAAAATCAATGGCAAATTCTCACTTAGAATTTGTATTGCAAACCAAACTAGGTCCTTTTCTTTCAGTCTTAAAATAATTCAATGGCTCTCATGAAGAACTTTTTCAAGCCAACAAGTTTCTCAATCTCTGAATCCCCTTGTTAGTTCCCTTGTTAGTGCGCAAAATCCATGCAGTGGGCAGTGTAATCAAATAAAACCTTTTTTTCCAAGGAAAAAATCTGAACTTAATGACGTCTAAGACCTTTTTGCGGTCTTGTGAAATTGTTTCTCTTTAGTTCACACAAAAACTAAACAGATTAACCAGAGCAAAGCACCGCGGCGAGTTTCTAAAGCAGAACAAATTGTCTGAAGTCTTGACCATTCATCTAGCAGACGAGAAGATAATGAAAACCAAACAGAGGGCTGAGGAGATAAGATTAATAATGCTAGGCTAATAAAAAGACATTTGTATACAAGTAGAAGTTTATGACAACCATTTGAACTGATACCTGTGGTGTTCTGGGACAGTCCACCTTTTGCCAGACCAGAACTCCAAAGTGAGTCCAAGACAACAGGCTGCCCAACACGTATCCGACCTTGTTATGTAGCGTCCCGCATGCAAGCAGAGGATAATACAAGGCAGGGTAGTAGAACAGGGCCAGTATTAACCAGAACTCTAGAATAATAAATATGATGAATTATATTTTAGTATTTATCAATGGTAAACAAAATGTCCTACAACAGTAATACATACAGTACATTCTGCATATGTATTGTATGTTTTGAATAATATTGAGTATATATGTTATGAATGAATGTATGTTTGTATGATTTGTAGACTGCAAGCAATGCACTTGTAGCATTAAATCACAAATCTATTCATTATAGAATAAATGCATACATTATTGTTTACAAATTTGTATGTCTCTTGTAATTCTCAGTAATATATAATAACGTAGATAATGCAAATATAGCCGTCCACCCCACTGGGGCCCGGTTTGCCAAAGACACAAAAATGCAGACCATAATCCAATTACAAAACACAACTAAGAAGGACTAGCAGTTCAGAGAGAAAAAGACCAGGCAGGGTGTTATTTTTCATCCTCTTGTGTGAACTGAACCCACATTGGGCAGGTGCCATTTTGTGAATAGGGACAGTGTTCACTTGATAGCGCCAATGCATCTCTTCAAACTAGCGAGTTTCCCAAACACTTTGGTTGCCTGAAATCTTAGTTAGGGTTTCATGATTGAGTTATGGTGTGATAGAATGCAATACCAGAATATATTATTTTACAAACACAAAGACAGAAAGGGCAACCGGATATGTCTTGAGGAGATTTTGCTAAGGAATGGCTCCCCAAATGTATCCCACTAAGGAAAACTAGGGTTAACTGACATTTTCAAGCAGTAGTTAGTATTGGGTCATGACACGCTCTTTGCAGGTACTGAGGCGCGCATTAACCGCCACACCACCCGTTAAAATACCATATAATGGATTCCACCTCTCCATCGAACAAGAAATCTCGTACCTTTGTTGACAGTGTCTTTGGTGAATGGCAGCGGTTGGTGACTGAGCACCATTCCGACCAGTTTACAGAAGAGAACGCCATACACTGCTACAGCGAGACCCTTGTGTTGTGTGTGGTCTAAAAAGTTCACTGGGCTGAGAAATAACAACACAACCATTTACTGAACATACATACAATGTTGGATTGACATAAACATTCTAGTACGCATGGGTGGGTTCATTAAAGTTGAGTTCAATTAAAGTCTCACAGTTCTAAAGGTGACATAATGCATGATGGGTAATTGGCGGGAATCAGACTCACCTGAGTAAACCTGTCAGCCCTCGTTGATTTTCACCCAACTTCTGTCGTCTGGCCAGGACAGCAAGAACCAGCATGACCAACAGCTTTGAACACCAAAAACGTTTGTCAGTTCTGTCAGTTAGTCTTTCTCTAAACCCACAGACCCATCAAACTAGAGGAGAAACCATTTACAAAGATGCTGCCCCCATCCGTTATGATCACATGCCCCTAGGGGTCATGTTCAGGGGTCAGAGGTTCAGGTCATTGGCCTGCAGTGACCTGTAACACTTTTAGGAAGCAACATGGCAGATGATGGTTTGAGACCACATGGGTCCATCACAGTCAATTAGTACTTGACTGTTTTTATAAACATCAAAGAAACAAAAGAAGCTAAAAGGAAAGAAACTGCGTCAGTATTCTGTCAGTTTTCAGATTAGTGACAGGAAATGCTATGATGTGTGTTTGTGAGAGATGGTTCCTTTTGACTGTTGGTGTAAACGCTAATGCAGTTAAAACTGTTTGGTTTTGCTAAGGTGTTCTGGTTGGTTGTCAGGGTGTTGCTAGGATGTTGCTTATGTGTCTGAGTGGTTGCTAGGTGGTTTGCTTACTGGTCCAAGTCAAAGATCTACTTTGATATATTTCATGATACTGTCCAATAACAATAGTTACATACTGAGTTATTGACATGGTACACCATTGTGTTATTCTGGTACGTCCAAAAATTCATCATATTGTCATAGTTTCTATTGTCAGTTTTAGAAAACTGTAGTAATGAATAAACAGATGATAAAAGAGATAAAATTGATAAAAAAACAGATCAAATACAGAAGAAATGAGGGGAAAGTGTAGCTAGCATGTCTGCTTCAGGGGAAACTCACAGATAATGCAGCAATGGATATGTGAAAGAGGCTTTCGTCTGCTGTAGGGTCACATGGCGGGGTAACTCTGAAAAAAATGCACAAACACAAAGTATTTAGCATAAGCTGATAGATACAGCCTGATTACCAAGCCTGTACACACATTCTCCGTCCATTCCTGTCCATTTATTTAAACCGATCGGCTTAAATAATGTGAGTGACGTAAAATCCCAGCACACGACCCGGCTGGTGTTTCTGAGCAAACCGTGTCATTTACAGCTACTAGAGTTTTTTGTTTTGAGTTTGGATTGGTTAACAGAAATCTTGAATGACGCCAATGTTACACACTGAAGCTTCACGTTTGATGTCTTGTAACTCCAAATCCAGCTGAGAAGTCTCTTGCATGTGTGAGAAGTATCAAATGTGCGATCAAAGCCGAATCTCGGCACACATCGCGGTGACGGATGTGAATATCACTTTCAGCTGATATGTTTGCACACCTGTAGATCTGGAACCACACTGGGCTGTGAGCAATGCATTATGGGATGGCAACAAGTTACATGACGGGCAGTAATAAAGATAACATTTGATGGCTTTATCTTTGTTGCCCAGATGAAATGAAAACTTAATGTTTAAACCCTTACATGCACCTTTATGTACTACACTATAGAAGGAAATTTGACGTTTGGGTGATGTGAAAAATTTCCTTTATAACTTTTTTAGTATTTCACTTTAGTTATGATATATGTAATATTTATACTTTACAATAGTTACAATAGTTACAAAGTTACAATAACAGACTATTTTAAATAAACTAATGTGGGCAAAATGTGTGTTAAATAAAACAATTATAATTACTTATAAATTCAGCACAACTGTACATTTGTAAAATTGTACTGTTTCTCAAAACTGTAAAATTTCTCATATTTTATGTATTATAATTTATATATTATAAAAAGTTTCAAATTTAAAGATATCTCAAAGAAACACAGTAAACACAAAGTAAAAGTACTTACTCAACAGGAGTCTTGGTTGGCACGGCATTCTGGGCCCAATCCGAGTAGTCATAATAGTCTGGTCCGGTTTCAGCACTCATGGTGCCAGTCTACAGATCGAACACAAGTATTGCTGAACTCCAACAGCACAGAAAGCTATTCAACTCTTTCACACTCCTGTGAGACGCAAAAAACGCTCTGGCTTGTCCCGACACAGTTATGGGAGTCAAAAAAAGTTTCCGCCACAATACAGCAGTGGCACTGCCGGTTGTGTCCCTATATGCGTCCTTCTCGCTTTAAACACCCCTGTTTAGGTGCCCTGTTACAACTCTGGCCGAGAGCTGTGAGAAGCAATGTGACAGGTCCCTTTCTCTAGCACGCCAACCCAAGACGTCTTTACTTCAGTCTGAATCTCCTTTTCAGACGGGGATTACCGCCACACTGGAAACCAGGACGGAATACGCGAAGGAGAGAGAGAAAAAGCGGAGGGGTGAAAACAGAGAGAAGTGATCCAGATATGGGCGGCCGGCCTCTCTTACCACCTGTAGTTTCAGGGATTAGGTGGACCTTGGAAGGCTGTCCTGGACTTATAAAGCTTGGACTTATAAAAGCTGGACTTATAAAAGCTTGATTGGAGGCTGGACTTGTGTGGGCCGGAGTTAGCGGAGGTTAGTGGAATTAGCTGTATGCTCATGTATTCCACAGTGATAACACGGAAACTCAGATATGCCTGCTTCCGTTCCAGTTATCAGGCTGTGGAGATTCCCAATGGTGACTCAATGAATGAATTATGAAACAGTGACGAATGAATGAGATATAAGGAAGTCATTTTTTTCCTAATACCCCCCCCACACACACACACGCATGCACGCACACATTGACATGCAGATGATGTAGCAACAGGTTACACTTCATTTATCACTTCATTTATGACTGTATCATTTTGTTTTTAAAGAATAAAATAATGAGGAAAAGGTTTTCAGGCTGATATACTAAAAGTATCCCAGGTATTTCCAAACTGAAACTTAAAATTTCTCAATCCAAATGTCTTTTTTTTCAGAGTTTCTTTGAAAGCTTAACAGCAACAATCCCATTAAAATGGTTATAGCTTAGGCTAGACGCATTCTTTGTCATAAAAGGGTTTTTTTACGCATTGCACACTGGTCACACCCCAATATATGGCCACACCCCTTTGTGTCACAAAACTAGGGCATTTTTACTCTCATAATGCAGGGATTACAATCAACAACATAGACCATAGAACATACAATATACATTAATTAAAATTAGTATTGATTAAAGATAATCCACATATTTTCTGTACCACTACAAATTCTCCAAAACCCCTCCATTGCTCAAACACTTGATGATCCTGCCTCAAACTGCAGCTGCTAAGGGTGCCTAATGTATGAATGGCTTACAGCACTTGTAGATTGGATATAAGAAATTATGTAACATTGAAAAATGTACTGTAAATGTACGAACACGTCTGGGGCACTACGAGAGCTAGAAATCTGTATATTAGTGTAAATGTTTTTCAAAGACAGAAAATGCAACATGAAAATTATGAATCTTAAAGGATTACTGTACATACTGTACTTTTTCAATTTTAAAACTCCCAATTGTTCTCTTCTATTTCAAAGTATATGATGTTACTTTTGTGTTTCAAACAAAAGATGCTGACCTGGTGCAACAGTCACTGGATATGAGGTGCTTGGAAAGATCGTATCTCAACCCTGTATTCCTTTTCACAGAGAAACATCACATATAATACACTTGCTCTAAAAACCTGTTCTAGATAGATTCACACCATATTACAAACTGGAGCGGCGCTGTTAAAACAGATTACCCCAACAGAATTACACTACAAAGCCTCGTCCCCACAACACGGACCTCCAATGTGGGTGGCCTTTGAAGTACTGCTGTGTGCCCAGATGATCCATTCTGCCTTAAAAGGGATCTTGTCAGTGTCCGCCGTAGCTCCTGACAGGGATAAATTTGACTAGAAAGGCAATACCACACAGCCAAGATGGATGCCGCTACTAATGACTTCATATCAAGCACCATCACTCAAGGGCTCTGGGGGGAACCTCCTGTCTCCATGGTGTTTACATTATCGGACCACTGACAGGGAAGCATTTAAAGGAAGGTAACAATGTTTAGGTGGCAACTCTCCAATTGCCGTTCTTGACAATTGAATGTATTACTTTACATTGGAAAGAGGTGAAGTTAAAAATGATATGTGCACATGGGAAATGGATGCGATGAGAACAGATCGAGGTTAAATAATTATTACCTCCATATTTCTAACAATATATAAATATAAATGTTATATTATTGTCTGTTTCTTCTAACTATTTTCTCTCATAGAGGGTTCCTTCTAAAACAGACCACTGCACAACTTAGGAAAACCAATAGGCCCAGTTTTCAGAAAGGGGTGATCTTATTTTAAAGAGCATTTTAAAACACTTAAACTTACAAATGCCACTGAGAAAACAATTTGTCAATATTTTGGTGTGTTTTACAAACAGATGGAAGCTCAAAGCTAACAGACATAAAAAACAATCAAAATAATATTGGGATTCATATACTGCCACAATACTGCAACGTTTTACAATAGTTGCAAAACACCAAATTTCAATCATATGAACAAAAGGCCTCAAAACTTTGTTTCTCAAAACTTTGCCCTCAAACAATAAACTTACGTAAAATCGTATTTAGCGAGTGAATGACGTCACTCTCTCGCTTCACTCGTCACGCAGGTGCACTAGCATAGAAATTAAACGGAAATTTCGTCACTATTTTACCTTAACGAGGTAATAAGCTAGAAAGCAACAGCACGCTTTTATTAACCAACTGCACGAACGATGCGGATTAAAACTACAATAGATGCATCACCACGTGCAGCGGTGGAAGCGTTCACAACAAGTGTCGAAGAGTTTCCGTTCGGTCGCGTTGGATAGTCGATGGATTAATTATTAGCTAAATGTAAGTAACGGAGTCTTATTTTTATGAGCACATGTTAAGCCTCATTTAAGCCCTATTTGAGGAATGCAAATTGAACTCACCACGTACTGAACGTTTGGAAACGATCACAACACACACAGGTTACTGTCACGCCTCACCTTCCAAACAATGATGGACGATTATAAGCGTCGATCCATCACGTTGTGCGTTTGATCGTGTCGCTACAAGAATCATTCAGGAGGTGATCGATCATTTAAATGTGCAAACGTTTAGTTGACGTTTATGAAATGTTTTCCTGTGCTTTATTTTCCTACATGCGTTCCATTGCTTTGGTGTTAAAGTGGAACGCGTTTATTCTCATTTGCGGACGTGAACATTTTTAGTAGGTTTAATCGTATTTTTATTAATAATTGCACTAAAAATAAATAAAAACATCCTATTTCCGCAACACTATTTATGAATGACTTTGTCCTTACCTGTATTTCAGGTAATCCTCAATTTTTGGTCTCCCACCTGCAGAAACAAACAGTGTAAATGTCGTACTCTACGTACTATAGCCTTTGGTTACTATTTACAGCCTTTTTAAAAGCATACGTTCGGGGTGTTTGAAAGGGTCGAGGTGAACGCTGCGTGCACTTTCTGCAGACTTTGACCCTCTTTTGCACTGACCGCAATATCTCGGTAATGAACTTCGGAAGAAAAGACACAAGGAAAGTGCTGTTGGGAGATAGGGCTCCTCTTGGCTGAAGTTCAAAGCCGTGTCCTTTGATCACTGATACGAAACGTGACTGCGAGAAATGGATACATGCTTGCGCTTCACATGCATTCACGTTCACTGAATGCACGTTATGTGCTGCATTCAAACGGTGCTGTGAACGTGCATATAATAGGCACATATGCTATGCGCGTATATGGATTAGACCATATAGGATGACGTTTACAGTGTCTTTAATTGTTTAGGGGACCTATAACCTTGCAGCATGTGTTTGCAATGGCCTTGTAAACGTTTGTGGCTATAGCAACAAACGGAATTCATATATGCAACTATAGGCACCACAAACGGCTTGCATTACTTTAATTGAACTGTATAGTCTTGCTTGAGTTTGTCTTTTATAATGCGGCCTGATAGGATTGAGATTAAAGATAAGGAGCTGGAGTTGTTTGTGAGGTAGTGAATGTGGAGTTTCATTAAATAGGGCAGTTACACCTGCTGTTGACAGTGAAGAACCCACTTTTAGAAGATTCCGGTTCTGGTTTTGGTTCGACCCACGTGAGACTTGAATTGTCATGGACAAAATGAATAATTTATTTAGTTTTTTATAAATGATGTTTTCTAGGTCAGGCTGTAGTTCTATAATATAACAAGAAGAATGTAAACCATAATTCAGATCCTTTTGTACAATGTGAATGCTCATAATCCAGATCAAGACCCTGATTTTAAATCACTTCCAATGACAATCCTCCTCGCTCCCAGAAACATTTCAGGCCAGTTTCTGAATGGCCATCCTAGCTTTCCTGTTGAGGTCACACCATTACAGTCTATAGCCCACATTTTTTTGGACACACATGTAAGTGTGTAGCCTACCTGTTAATTCAACTGGTAGAGCATTGTGTTAACACTGCAAAGGTTGTGGGTTCGATCCCAGGGGAAGGCAAGTCCTGATAAAAATATGTGTATCTTGAATTCACTGTAAGTCTGCCAAATATGTAAATGTAAGTAATGTTTTTTTGTATTTAGCAGCACGTTTTATCTGTGTGACATTGAATGATTGAGCAGTACAGCAGAAAGCTGTCAGGGTCTCCAGAGCAGATTCACCCGTATTGGCCCCCACATTACAGCCTGACACCCTGGACCCTCCAGGGTCACATGACTCATTTCAGAGGTCGTCTCAGCTCTCATTCTATTACTCTGCAGCAGTTGTAGTCAATGGAGCCTGCGACACTCAATTAGGGCCTAATTGGATTGGTGTGTGTCCCTGTTGAAATTGTCAGTCTTGCGTTCAATTGAAGCGACAGACCTGATTATTACTGTCGATGAGTGAAGCCCCTTCCTGCATGTATCAAGATAAAGACCCGTACAAACATGTGGTATGTGTGTATTTGTACTCATGTAATTTTCCCTGACTGACTTCTGTGAACACAAAATAAGATGTTTGGCCAGACATTGTCTCCATTTGCTTTCGTTATATGTAAGAAGAGATACATTAATTCTCTTCTTGAGGTTTGTGGAAGATAGCTAGCCAATTCTGTAACAACACAGTGACAAAAGAGAGTCCACATTGTGTCTTAGCCGTTTTAAATTCACTATAAACCATGACTTTATTTCATTTCATCATGTTCTTTGTACTGAAGTATACCATTTATAGTTTTGCTTCAACGCCACAGTTGCTATTGGTTTAATGCTTCAGTAGACAAAGAATGAACATTATGAAAATACATCAATGTTCTGTATGTCTTTTAATTGAAAAATATGCTATGTAGAGTTTTTTAAACCACGTAAAGCTCCGACACCCGAGGTTGATTTAGGTTTCAAAAGGTTCAGCAGACATGAAAGAGGCAAAATCAATTTCAGTCAGTGGTAATGATTTTTTTTGTGATTCAGTGTCGTAACAGGGGGCAGGGGTGCAGATTTATAGCAGGCCTGTGTAATGAAACCGGAGCTTGTGGAAAACTAGAGACTAGTGTCTCTGTGACACGTACAAATCACTCCACTGGTTATTAAAACAGCAGCGCCCTGCGTTCACACAGACACTTGCGATTGTCCTTGCCTGTCATGTTTACCCTGTTACAGTCTGACAGCTTCTTTTAGTAACAGGGAACAGATGCTGTTTACATTTTCTGAGATTCGCTAAATCCTGGGTTAAGATATCATTGTTTTTTTTTAGCATTTTATTAATGGCAGGATTGAAAAGATTACATTAAATAATAAGAGGGATGAATCGATACATAATATGGGCTGAATTCACACCTGTTTCTTCGGCAGTGTTTGAAATTAATCTGTCAGAATTTTAAATGACAGCAGTAAGTATTGATATCATATTATAGTTATTTTTTCCTGGACGTTTAGAAGTGGTTTGTTTTTCATCCAAATGAATGCAAAAGCACAGTTTTCTTTTTGTCTTGTTTTCCTGTAAAAATTCCAAGCATAAAAAACAGGATTTTATTCAGTACTTGATATGAAGGTATGTTCAGTAAATATTGTCTAAATAATGTAATCAGTTATTAATGCAAAACGTTGCTTCTCAGACATTTTAATTGTTAGACACCGGAAAACAAAGCAAAAAAAATACAGATTTAAAAATGGTGTAGTGTGCGTATTAAATGCTGTATGTAATGTATTAAATACTAATACATTAAAGACACTTTGTTAATTATTTAAAATTAATAGACGCAAACAAAAAAGAATTATAACTAATGAATTTGGCAAAAGTGCAAAAACAGCTGCATTTAAATGACAAAAAAACATTTCTAGTTAAGTTAACCTGCAGGGAAATCGCTTTTCTGATTCGGTCAAATCACCTTAACAAGGAGAACTTGAGGACTATCGAATCCGACATTTTCTTTAATTACTCTTTGTTCTTGGCTCTTTATTGGCCCTGCAGGAGCACAGCTCCAGTCTGTAATACACTGGTGAGCTGTGACACATCACGCCGTCTGCGGTGCCAAGGCTTACTGGCAGGAAACGGACTATGATGGCACATGACAAGAACAAGCCGAATTTAATTAAAAACAGTGGCGCTCCACACGCATACTGTATCATTTCACAGAGTCTCAAGGAAAGGCCTTTTCTCAATTAGTCTGTCATTTCGTGTGATAAAATATATTTGCATGTTTATTCTATAGTCAACAGTATTGGTAGCTAATTCTAACTTTCCTATTGCTTGTTGATTTTAGGGGCCTTAGCATTGACCTTAGCATTGTAGCACCAAGTTTAGCCTAAGCAACTCGCATTTACTTTTTAAAAATTAAAATCAAGTTTTAATTCGTTTGAAATTATTTCATTAATTTTTCACATTATATATTTTGAGTATTTATATTTTCAAAAATATTCCAGGTTTCTTCCCGTTTAACACTGACAGTGTTCTGTACAGTGATGTTTCCATGCCGTCCCTCACTGCATTTTCATGGTCATCTCGACCTTGGTCTGTGGTCTGCGCTCTAGGCTTCTTCAAACACAGCTTGCCACCATTTTAATAAGATCTATAGCTGTACCACCGTGTGCTGTGGTTGAGTATACACAGGCTGTAAAGATGTACTCCAGCAAATTAGTGCTGTAATTAATGGATGAAATTTATGGCGGCCCAGGGAGCATTTTGTGTGAAGGCTGTACGTCACGGACTGATTGCGTGTGAGTTTGCATTAGCAAACTGTCTTTAAACGCATGATAGATGGATGGATGGATTTGGGTTTTGTTTGTGTGCGTGTTAGAACTGGGGGTCAAGCTGTAGTCATTTTGGACAATTTATTAATTTAAAGAAAAACTGAATTATGGACCAAAAATAGGAATGTGTTTGTGTCCCTGTGCTGGTTTTTAGACGTAATGTAAACACGCATTAGTCCCTGTGCTTGGAAAATGCCAAATCAATTTGCAGAATCAAGCTTGTGACATTTGGAATTTAGTATTAATCTGATATTCTGGTCACATTTAACCCGTGAGCACGCATACACGTTAAACATCAGAGATATTAGTCAGACATCTGCAACACAGTATTGACTTGCATATGCAAATAAGCAAAATTATGCATGCGCACACCGGGACAATTACGAATATTGATTTTCTTGTCTCCACATTTGGGGAAATGTAAGTGTGTGTTTTCTACTACATGAGAATAGTTTCATGCAATGTGTCCAACATAACTGCTAATGCATTCCAACCACGACTCAAATGATAGTTTCATGTTAACAGGAATTATAACTCGATCTCATTTGTTTATGTGTGTTTCAAGCAATTCATCTTTGGAGCTCAGTTTGGGCTACGCCATGATTGGTTAGTGTGTTCATGTCGTCCTAATAGAGAGTGAATTCTATATGTGCAGTAAAATAATAAACGTTTATCTGTTGTATGGCAGACATTGGGATGAAAACAGTGTGCCTTATTAACCTGCTTCAATAGGGACCATTCAACATCTCACCTGGGAAACAGCTTTTGTTGCAGGATTTGGAGTATGTTCACTAATTAGGGCGTCAAAGTCTGTATTATTACACACTCCACATGTGTGACTTTAAAGGCAACAGATGATTCGTGTTGCCATGGAATGAGATGTTACCAATTTTCACAACCCTAATCGTCAAAAAGCTTTTCCACCTTTAAAGGACTAATTTTTCAAAAATGTAACTTAGCAGGTGAAGATTAACACAGACAGGGTTTTCCCATTGGTTGAGCCAATGTTGGTGTCATAGGCCGGTCAGGATGTTTAGACAAACAGACCCATGTTCACAGGGAATACTGCCACTGTCTCTGTGTATTAGGTTTGATTGCATCAGCTTTTATTAGCTGGGGTTATTTGTTGCCTATGGCGATGCGTTGCTTCCATTGCTATTGTTAAACAGCTTATAATTTGCTTTCTTTATTGTGCAGCCTTTTCATAAAACTGTTTACTGTAATAATTTGATTTGGGATATCCCGGAATCACACACTGTCACACAGTCCTCCATACGTATTATTTGTTATTCGACTGCACAGGGTTAGCAAAAATGGACAAAATGAAATATTCCCAAGAAGTTGTTTTGCAGAATTTCATTTACAGGGGGGGCGATACATAAGGGACATGCGGCTGCAGTTTAATTGGTCTGGCACTATAATATGGACTCCGTTTTGTCCATCTGGGATGGTCAGAATTAAATCTTGGCATCACTTTGATGGAAGTTTATTGTCTGTGTTTGTGGAAGCAAACAGACAATAAACTTATAGCCCAATCTAGACTATAAGGCTGTCTTAGTCTGTCTTTTCTTAGTTTTACTCTGTAAGGCTTTCTTAGTCTCAGAATATCAGAGTTTTTAACACCAACAAGCTAGTTGTATTTACATTTTTCTCTTTGATGGAGGCTGTATCTTCTAGAATACAGTTAGGTTAGATAAAAAAATAGGTTAGCGTAAACAATTGATTACAACAACAGAAGATAATTCTAATGAATTGAATTCTGCCTCAACCCATACAATGACAGTATAGTGTGATCTTCATTGTAGCTCTGAAATATTATTTATGACTGTTGTTTCGATTTAAAGCTGGGCATTGCTGACAATGTTAAAACCCTTTTTTTTGGTGCAATCCTGGTACGTTACATGACATTTTAGTTTACATTACAAATGCGATGAAGCCACACAGATCACTTGAAATGTCTCATTTATTTTGCAAGATTGCTTGAATATTGCTTACATTGACTGTTTAATCTGGATCACGCATGATGTTTTTGAGGACCAGGTGTAAACTGGTCCTCCAGCTTCATCACTTTTCCAGTATAAATGGATTTAGTGACTAGACTCATTGTCCATACAACAGTGTGATGGCCAACAGAAAACAGGAGGTCTGGACATCTGCTTACAGAGCTGAAACCGAAGCTTTGAAGCTTGAGAACAGTAAGGCTGATGTTTGTGGACGTCATCCTGATACAAATGACTCCATGTTTCATCTGAGCTTCCCACAGCGACAGAGGAACCATAGTCATCCCCCCTTGTGGAGATCAATGACTGTGGCCCTCCATAGCATCCCATCTTGTGAAAACAAATACATGTGGATTGATGCCTTCAGTGTTGCGAATTGTAAATGAACCCCGAGTAAAAGATCATCATTCTTCACGGTTTGTTTCAGATACAGAAGAACAATAAATGTTTGTCATGAAAAATACTATGGCAGTGCTTTGTAAAGTAATACCATAATACTTTAAGACCTACTATGGTACAGAATATAAGCCATTAAATATTTCTTCTATGAGGTACTTTAAAAACTAGCAAACTTTAAAAACTAGTACTTTAAAAACTTAACTTTGTTAAGCGTAATGAGAAACATTTATATTCAAACTGAATAAACATTTACTGTTTTACATATAAATTAAATATTACACTTTAATACCGGTTGCAGGAGGCAAAAGTAAAGCACTGATCGCTTATAGACTGTGTTAATGTGTGAATTAAGTAATTTCAGACTATTTTTGTCAGGCATAAGGACAACTGCATGGTGTAATTTCCTCTTTTTTCCTCATCGAGATCATGCAGCGATACGCCTGGCAACAAACGCAGCTCTGCTCGGACCTCATACATGCACTACAGCTTATTTTTGGGAGCCACTTCAAATGAGTTGATATGTTAAGTCAATTTCCATTTATGGTTTTTGTCTTTCTGCCTGTCTGTTTAGATATTGTATCTATTGGTCTTCTAGTTAGATTTGTATGCATATAGCAGAGAATGACATTATTGGAGTATTATTATTATTTTTTGAGAAAGTGTTGCAAGCCAGCCTCAAACCTTCATTGCCTGTTTGACCTTCAAAGCTCAGGAGCATGTGTGAAACGCTGCAAACCAGCTCAGACAGTTATCAATAAGTGTTTTAGACAGAGATCTTTCACTGCAGTCTACTGATAAGTTTAAAGGCTAAATAGTTAATCTCTCACTATCTTGTGCTGTTCTTTTGCTTTCATTTCATCTGTTTTAACATAAAATTTCACCCACCAGAATATTATTTTTGGAATCCTTTAATTTAGTTGTAGCAGGAACCGTCATGGTGACGAGTTAGTCAATAGTCAGAGATACCCAAGGTCAGTTCAATACCATGACTACGACCTCATCATTGATGATGTCATCGTTCTGGTGATGATTGAGTCATCTCTTTTACTGGACATGAGCTGCTTTAGAAAGCCCAGTGGACGTGGGACAGATGGGCCTTTGTGGTTGTATGGAGAACTTTATATTCAGCCGGTATCCAGAGTATTCCATATGCTGAACTCCCATTTGTGAAACTGATAGTTGACTAATGACAATAATTATTTGGACATCATCACCGGAATGTTACATGAATCCCCTCCACTCTCCAGAGGTTTTCATGACACTATGCTAATAAGACAATACATGTAGCATTCATTAAGCAGCTGTGGTGTTGTCGGTAACACTGTAAAACGTGAGCCTTTTAAAAAAGCTGTTATCTGTCATTTTACTTTCATTTAGTCAACCCATGTGAGTTTTGGGAAATTCAAAAATGTTAATGTTAGTAGCACCATTGAAGTGGTCAGGATGAGTGAAAAATCAACACAGTTATTGTTTTCTGTGACTTGCGTGTAGCTTAAAAATTGTATTTTGCAATATTTAGACATGGCTGATGTCAAATCTAGCACAAAGAGACTCGAGACGGCAGATTTTAATACAGGCCATTGTAAAGTTTGTACATTTAAGTGGCTGGTATGGATTTAGAAGACTGTATTATACTTTATTGTAGATAAAATCCCCTTTTAAATGTTGAATGTGACTTCTAATAGTGGAGATTAAAGGCAATCCACTTCCCAGCACTTCCCCCATCTGTCTGTACAGGGACACGCCCCCTGAGGATATAAGGAGTCACATGACCCCGCCCCTTCATTAGTAACACAACAGATTGTCATTTGCATGCGCAGCTCCCCGTGAGAGGCTGGAGGGTGACGCGTGTGTGACTGTGTTTAAGGGTTGGAAGTGATGACCCTTCAGTGCTGTTCCTGAAACAAGCCTCATTGCTAAACATTCATATTGCTGCTAATTACTGGCGGAGGTGCTGATTGGCTGTCTGCACTTTAAGTCACTTCCTCTAATGGAGAGGAGGTCACTTCTGTTTTTTTAGAAGCTGTTTTATATTTAATGCTCTTGCGAGGGACAAAACATTCACTTTTGGGAATTAATTATAAAGGGTAGTTAATATCCGCTAAGCCGCTTTGATCTAAATGGATTTAGGTATAATAATAATAATAATAATAGAAGTAAATAATTGTGAAAAAACATGTTGCTCTATTGTTCAAGGATGGCTGTGTTTTAACCACCAAACCTGTTAGTCACAAACGTGGCATTTCCCCCGAGACGAGATTTACAGCTGTAATCCCTGCTGGAGATATTTCAGGAACAAAGAGATTCCAGCCCTTTAAATGGTTCCATTATCAATCTATTTGCTTGCCTTATGATTCCTGTCACGTTTTCTCATGTTAGCCTGAGACGGATCTGTTTTAAATATGAATGCATATAAACAAACGCTGTCTGTTTTTAACTTAGTACAGGACATTTTCAGACACATGTTGTTTACCAAACAGCACTGCATTGTGGGATACATGGGACTGCATTTGGATTGAGTTTGTATATGTTACATTATAGTAAATGTACATGCATATGTAAAATGTTTACTGCACAAACATATGCAAATGTAGCAAAATAATTCTAAACAGTAATTGTATTTCTAAGGTTTCTTTAGTCTTGCAGATATATTCCCTACAGTTTATTGTTAGAGATTTTAATAAACACAAGAATGCAATAAAAGAAGTTTTAGTCTTATACTGTAAATCCAGAATCCTTTACCCAAGATATTTTCTCAATGACATTTTGTGGTATTTGAAATTCCTCAAGTCCTTCACAAAGAGATTTGCGAACGAGTGTCATTATTTTTCAAAGTCGGAGCTCAGAGGAGCCCGATAAAGACGCGGCTTTTAAATCCGCAGCTGGGCGCTTGTTCTCCTCTGGAGACGCGAGGCGCGGCGCTCCGACTGCGTCAGTCTGGGGCGCTTTCATTGAGTCGCCCCGGCCCTGCGGCTGTTTGCGCGGTTTTCTGCGCTGTCGAGTGTGTTCAGCGTGATAGCGCTTTGTTCCGCTTTTATCAACAACTGAACGTCTCTTTCTCAACGCTTTACTTTGATACGTTTACAAAGTCGCATTTGTTTCCATGCTGCAACTGTTTGGTAACTCGTTCTTTAAAACATAACCACTGTGTTAGTATATATCAGTGTATTGTATGATCAATATATTCAATAGATGTTTACTGTATGTAAAGAGTTTACCATGGTTTTACCATCACTTCCAGTCAAACTCCATACCATACCATGGCAATATTATATTGTTGTTGTAGTATCAAAAGCACGTGTCTCTACCATGTCAAAGTTTATTAAAAGCATAACCTAGCCATAATGTATAATTGCACACTTTAAAACAATATAAATGTTCACCTTATTGTAAAGAGTGCATTACATTAATGAGAATATGGGGATACATGTAAATTATGTAACAAAATAGTGTTTATGAGCTTCAATGCTCATTACACTAAACCACTGTCCAGAACTCACTCATCTGGTCACACAAAACAGATCACAACAAGACAACACGGCTTAACAAGTTAGACGTGTTATCTTCAGCGGGGATTAATAACTGTTTGGATAATTAAACCGTAAATGAAGTCTGTCTGCAGCCTTACAGCCACTCAGTCTAATAATAACTGATATAACATGATTGATAAGGACTGACTAAGTTATGGTCTGAATCGTCTCTCTCAGCTGTACAGATATTTGTCTCGCAAAATTAGAAGATACAGGATATTGTTCAGAGAAGCAGCTTTTTCATTTGATCGTTTATCTGGCGGTTTGATTGTGAGAGATGATAGTTTATCACGCCTAACAGATTGTTATTTATCATGTTGACGTGTTGTTTGTCATTTCAACCCATATATTTAGCCTAAGTTTAGTCCTCTTGGTATTGATTGTAATACAATTGTGCCATGACACAAATACACAACCTTGTGCCTTCATACGTAGCTATTATTTGTTTATTGTGTACAGTAAATCTTACTTTGTCCACTTCAAAATGTCCCTTTGACAAACCTCATCTCTATTTTTCTTTTCTCCGTTCTGTAAGCTTTGTTTCTGTTCTGGCTGTCAGTCCCTGCTTATATCATTTCTGCCCGGTCCTCTGAATTATTGACCAGTGCGGGGTCTCGGGAGATGGGGGGTGCGGATAGCTTGAGTCAATGTTGGGTTATATTGAGCCATTGAGAGAAGACTGGAGACCTGGGCTCCATATCGGATCACTTCAATGTATTCCTGATGTTTAGTTCTGTTTTTATATCCTTGTGTTTACAGAAATTTGACTGGGCATTTTAAGATGAATGGTTCAGGGCATGTTGTCACAATGGCTGAATCTTATTGTAAGGATTTAAGTCAAAATAAAACACATGCCCTGTTTTCTGTTGCTGTTGTTTTGTTAGCAAGTTTCACTAGCACCTGCTAGTGAAACTAACCACCTAGTTTACACTGTATTTCTGAATGATTCAAGTGCTTTTGTAACTAGTTTTGCTTCTGTTAGTTAAACGATAAATTCTGTCATTATCTTGGTCATTTCAAAGCGTCTATAAAATGGCATGTCAGATGATGTGGTCAGTGTTATATTGAATGTAAATTAATGCCAAAACAGAGTTTGTAGTCCCTTTATGACTTATTCTCTGTATAACTTTGTATTAATGTCCTAACATTAATATTAACTAAGGAATAATTGAAGACAACTTCTAAATAATTGAAATTTTTTACACACCAGGGGCAGTAAAGCAGCCGTGATGTACAGCAGGCTGTGCACTTATTCCTCAATAATTCAACAGTCAAATATTCAGTTACCACATATGTCTCTGAACATTTTGTTAATCGTTTTTGTTGTAATATTTAAATTTGGTTAAATATTTTGTTGTTATTTTGTTAAGAATGATCATTGTTCTGCTTTTTTAAACCTTATGTATGGAGCTAATTCCATAGACTGATACTACTTGGTGATTATAGAACTGTAATTCTGTCTGAACATCTGTCAGCCAATCAGAATCAAGCAAGCGTCAGCGCTATAGTGTAATACAGCATTTGCCTCTATGTATTTTGCATCTATTTCCCCATGACAAACAATCTCAGCAGTCACATGACCGCAGAGCACGATGGCTTATGCAGGTAACTATTCATGACCCAAAATTGAAGGTTCAGCTGTAAAAATATCCCCCGATTATGCGTCTCATGACGAACGCTTTCAGGTTAAACAACTTTGAATGGAAGACTTGTTCAATTGTGAGCGCGTCACAATGCGGCAACCGGCTTTAACGTTTAAGAAGCTTATTTTTAAGAAGATGAAAATAGAGGCAGGCTGTAAGAAAAGAAATCGTTTTGTGCTTGGAAACCAGACTCCGTTTAGGAGAATGTTGAGCATTAGCAAACGCGACAGGACCTCGTCCTGAGACAGAGGTTGTTTCTTTGTTTTTTTTCATGACTTTTCTCGCCTTTCATTTCAGCTGAAAAGAGAGTCGTCGCCGTCATGCTTCGAACAATGAGTAGCGCTTCAAGGTTGCTGTGTGACGCAGGGCCAGATTGACTTTCGCGGGAGTTGCATACGACTCCCGCTGTGAATAGCCATTTATACTACAGCTGCGTCTATTGTGAAATTACCTGTTGCTTAGGAACCACTATGACTGGATAGATTGGCTCTCGCATAGCCAAGGTCTCCTTGTTATTTTTCATACAAAGAAAACAACGTTTTGCATAATCAGTTGACAAAGTACAGTGAGTTCAATACTTTTAAATTGACTGTTTTTATAAATGCTGTTTGCTAAGGCAAACTTTACTTTAGTAACACTGAAAGTTACAAGAAGCAGGTTTTAGTAACAAAAACATCAAACAAACTTCTTTAGCTTGTTAAATTCTCTTGTAACCACCTAGAATACTTTATTAACCAGCTAGCAAAGCCATAGTAGCCACTTAAAACACCCTAGCTAACTCTTGGCGACATGCTAAAACAAGCCCACACAACATCCTTATTGTGTGTTTAAGATACATTTTGGATCAGGTATCGGAGCCCTTGCTAACGAGACAAGAACACGTCCACTCCCTCCCTCAGGACAGCCACGGGTCCCTCCCAGGGGTGGAGTCACTGAGCGTCATGGCGCCACCAGCCTCCCCCATGAGCGATGGAGACATCCCATTGGTTGTGTGAGTATCAAAGCTCTTTAATTACCCAACCGCAAGCCATACCTGTTTTTCTTTCCCTCCTGACCCTGCTTAACAACTGCCACACAAAATAAGCAATAATCTTTGTTTTATGTAATTATGTAAATTTCCAAGATAACAGGTTTTTAGAATACAGGTCAACTACAAAGAATCACATTTAAAAGTGTTATTTATACGATGAGAATAAAGATAAGGCATCTGACTTTTTTGCTTCACCTGTTTGTTTTAATGAGTTTTTCCCTGTTGGAGGTGCCATCTGTCTAATCTCAAGAAGAGGCGACATATAGAATAATTAACAAGCTACAAATGTGCTCTTTCAGTGATGTCTACAGATTTGTGTACAGTCTTTTGTATACTTTGTAAAGGACATAGTAGCTAACACATATGAATGAACCAAAAAGGCACAAAGGTACTACTGTTATCTTTTAGACATGGTGCTATGGTAATACCAGGTTTATTTTGTATTACTTGCGACAGTATCTTGTTTTTTCCCTTTTTGATGTGTGCTGTTAACAGTTCCTAACAGAATATAGATCTTAATAATAGTACAGTATCAAAGTTTTGAGTATAGTAGCAAAATTTTGCTTTAACTTGCATGATACACCTGATTGGCTAATGAGATGACACTTACCCTGCCCCTTTTTAAATTATGTTATGCAATGGGGCATACACTGTTTTAGAACTACAGACCGATGCTTGTTTAGATGTGACTGTTCTTGGTTCATGATGTCTGTCAGACTGAGCAAGCTGACCTCAGCCCCTCCACACTCCTGAAATAATCTTTGTAACGCTGCTTTTAGCGTCTGGTGGGTGAAGATTCATGCTGCATTGAGCAATATCCACATGCCAAGATGGACACATGAATTTTTGAAAGAGTGGAAGTGTGTGTGTGCTGGCTTGTAAGTGCTGGGTGCAAAGACACATGAATGATTCACAGTGAACAACACAAGACCATCTGACGTGGACAGTTGATATATTTTTCAGATCTTACGGTCTGTTTATGAGGTCATTTTATCTTTTCTCTACATTTTGATGATAAACACAGACCATTTTTCCTCATTAAGATGATGATTTAGGGTTAAAAGGGCCTGCAAATGTTCATAGATTTAATTAAAATGTATCTGTATAAACATCTAAAAATATTGTTTGCATAGCCCTGTAAAACTCAATGCGAAGTTAATAAACAACTTTAAACATGGAATTATGGGTTAAAAGGGGTCCAAGATTTCAAAACTTGACATTTTGTCTGATATAAACAAAGCTTGACCCACATTTGTAGGAATGTCAAGACTTGAGATTTGTAGCTGTATGTTATAAAGATTTATGAGTTGTTGAGGAAAACTAGATTTGGGCATTAGCACAGCCAAGGACGCTTTGATGAATCATAGGATGTTAATCACTAATGAGAGACAAATGGTGTTTTTAATAATTAATTTTGTGTCCATATATGAGGCAACAGTATATTTGGTATTTTTTAGTGACTTTTTTTTAAATGTTGGTTTTATTAACTTGTAAGAGTGCAAAAGTTTAATGACACCTAAAATGAATCTAACATGAACTCAAAATTACATGATTGCCACAGTTACAATTTTTAAGAGCTTTAACCGAAATGTATGCAAAATGCTATTTGATTGGCCAGTTAAACGCCGTGGGTGTGTTTCCTGTTTATTTGAACGAAAGGTTAAGTTGTAAATCTGTCTTGGTGTGCATCTCCATTTGTGTAACTGAAGGCCTTTCCTGGAGCGAGAAACAGACACTGTGGTAACATTTCTCCACCTTTTGATCTGATGCCAAAATAATGAGACGCTTATGAATAATAAATCCAGATCGTTCTGCGTGACCTTGCGGGGAAATGCGGTGGGCCGCAGTCGACGGTTGGGGGCGGGGCCAACTTTTTCCATCACTAATTATAACACTGATAACAAGAAGCACTGACTTGATTGAGAAGACTTTGGATCAATAGCGAATAGTGGATCAATTCTCTAATTACTCCAGCTGGGCAATC
>JBAJNP010003204.1:0-41285 GCA_036877545.1 Yasuhikotakia modesta | reverse complement strand
GGTAACAGTGTTCAGTTAGTGCTGGTTTAGGTAACAGTGGTGGTCAGTTAGTGCTGGTTTAGGTAACAGTGGTGATCAGTTAGTGCTGGTTTAGGTAACAGTGGTGGTCAGTTAGTGCTGGTTTAGGTAACAGTGGTCAGTTAGTGCTGGTTTAGGTAACAGTGGTCAGTTAGTGCTGGTTTAGGTAACAGTGTTCAGTTAGTGCTGGTTTAGGTAACAGTGGTCAGTTAGTGCTGGTTTAGGTAACAGTGGTCAGTTAGTGCTGGTTTAGGTAACAGTGGTCAGTTAGTGCTGGTTTAGGTAACAGTGGTTGAACTGGTTCAGGGCTCGTGTGTGATGGACTGAAGTTGGACGGGTGAGGGGCGGGGTGGTGACGCAGGAGATACACCCGAGAACAGCAGACGGAGACATCGGACAGGAGACCTCAGCGCAGCCCATGCAAGCGTGAAACCGTCCGAAACGCACATTTCGCCCCTGCACAGCGTGACCCAAACACCGGATGAACGAGCTGTTGAAAATCACGGGTGTTTTTCGGTAAGTGACTGTAACGCGTTTCTCTTTATTAAGCGGCCGGAGTTTTGAAAGACCCCACAACCGTGAGATCACGTGTGAGACAGACGTGAGACGAGGGTGAGACCCGGACCGGTGACAGCGGCTCTGATGCTGTCGCCAGGTTCAATGAAACCGGTTTGCGTTTGTCAGAGGAGCAAAATGGCTGACTGACCGCACACAACCTCCGCGGCTCCACGCGCAGCAGACGGCGCGTTTCCGGCTAAAGTGTGCGGTGAGACAGATCGCGGGTTTCTGCTTGCGGTGTGGCGGGTGTTTGTGAGGGTTTTGCGTGATTATCGCACCGATTATCGGGCTGATTGTGGCGCGGATCCCGCCATTGCTGGTGCGGAGCCGCGGTTAGCTCGGAAGCTAACAGGCCTCACATCACAGACGGGACTGAACGTCCAGCGGCGCGCTTGTGAAACGACATTAAACTCAATAGTGAACCGGATTCACGAGATCCGTCGGTGTTTGTTGTACGTCCGTGCAGAAATGTGAACGCCAGCCTGCTGTGCTAATGCTAACCGTAGCGGTGTAAATAACTGGGCGTTTCGGCGATTAAAGTGGGTCTGGTGAACGATATCAGACAGAGGAACGATATGCGTTTGACTGATTGTATCGCGCGATACAGCAACGATGGGTTTGATGCGATTGTCTGTAAACACGTTTAAAGAGACGGTCGGCAAACAGCTGATTAAAGGTCATTAAACTGCGTTTAATCTAATGCACGCGTTTGGTTTAACCCGGTTGTGCGTTCAGGTGAAGGTGTAGTTGTGTTGACTGGCATTTCTGCACCGTCACTAAAGAAACGCTTTGGTCTATTTTTAGTGATAACATGCAATAATAACATGTTACGTGGTGATTTGATGTCACGTGGTCTTCAGTGAAGGACGCGTTTGTGAAGCTTTTCACGCTGTTATTGTCAAAACAATAAACCGGAAGTACCTGTTTCACAGAGACTGGACCCTTCATGACTATCTCTGCAAACCTCTAGCGTCTAACTGAACGAGGGTTACTGCAGTAAAGCGTTCAGATCTTCTGAACACCTGCAGGACAGGATGCTGGGCTCGCTGGATCAGAACCAGAACAGAACGATTAGCTTGTTCTTGACTTGGAACATGTTCCTGGTAAATTTAACACACATGACCGGTAGTGTGTTTAGTTAAACTGCTTACTGGTCATGTCTGGTTAACCTAGTTGGATCTCCCACTGCGTAGGTTTCTAAACACCTTAACCCCATAACTGAGTGTAAGTCATGCTTGTTAAAAAAGTCATGACTGACTGCTTGTTTACTTGTATTGCCCTAAATTACATTTACTCTTGCAGTTGAGACGCTCTCTTTAAATGCTGTGGCATAGCACGGCCATCTTTAAATAGATCACTGCAGGATGAAGATAAACTGTACGGACGCGAAATGCAACGAATCGTTAACGGACAGCAAATGAGATCAGATGCGATTCCCGCCCGGACAGTCAGTGTTTTATATAACGCCATAAAGTGTTTCAGGGAGAGTTTAAGACGTTTTTATGTGTCAGGCTATCACTTCATCATGTTTCTGTTTCGACAGACACTAGCAGCTGTTCCTCAGTGTCACCGTTTGCTTGAAGACACTGTCAGTGTCCAGCATATGCCTCAACACGAACACTGTCCTCAGTGCTTAAAGTTAGCGGCTACAAGTCTGACCTGAGATCAGTTCTGCCCTCACATCTCAGATAACTCAGAATGTGACTGAAATGCAGTCATTCTTTGTAACCACACTAATGGACAAGATTGTAAGGGTTTGCCCTGGGTCAAGAATGATGACCCCCACCCTTGAGGGGCAAGCCGGGGGTCAGAGCCAAACCTTGTTACCCCAAAATAAGGCCTGTGTATAAATACATGCACATAACTGTGTTTTGCATTTCTTGCAGGTACTGCAATGATCTCTGCGGTCCAACCTGAGCTCCAGGTGCATCTCTCTCTCTCGCTCGCCCGCTGGATCTGCTCCACTGCCCTACAGGCAGTAAACCTTTGCCCAGCTCCTGCCACATAAACAGACAAGATTGCAAAGATCTGCCCCGTGTCAAGCATGACGGCCACCACCCGCGGGTCCCCCGTGGGGGGCAACGAGAGCCAGGGGCAGAGCCAAGCGCCGGACGGCCAGAACCAAACCGTGGTACCCCAGAACCAGGTCTGTGTGTGAATACATGACAGTATTTTAGGTTGTGTAGATGTGTTTGAAGACATGAAGCTTTCATACAGTTCTAGTTGCCTTCTAAAGAGAAGATGCCTCATGAGAGAGTGACTCATGCATAAACTACTACAGAAAGAAGAAAAATCTAGAAATTTTTTCCACTCAAAACATAAAAAGTTGCTTCTTTTGTGTGTGTTCAGACTCCATCACCAAACTCCTCTAATGAGACTTCACCTGTCAGTCCACCTGAGGAACAGGGTCAGGGTGATGCCCCGCCCACACAGGAAGAGGAGGAGCCTGCATTCCCCCACACAGACCTGGCTAAGCTGGATGACATGATCAACCGGTCAGTGATGACATCGCTCTGACAATCTTCGTCATATTGAATGTTTAGTTCCTGTGTTGGTCTAGGATTAGCATCCTGTCCTCTGCTCTGATTCGTGGGTTGTCTTGTCGTTCAGGCCTCGCTGGGTGGTTCCGGTTCTGCCAAAAGGAGAGCTGGAGGTTCTGCTTGAAGCTGCTATAGATCTCAGTAAAAAAGGTGAGATACCATGAAGATATGTGATAACCTCACAGATGCTATGCTTGAATGTAGGTAATTT
Organism: Yasuhikotakia modesta; assembly: GCA_036877545.1. Classification (NCBI taxonomy): domain Eukaryota; kingdom Metazoa; phylum Chordata; class Actinopteri; order Cypriniformes; family Botiidae; genus Yasuhikotakia; species Yasuhikotakia modesta. The sequence continues at coordinate 37,958 of JBAJNP010003204.1, read as the reverse complement.
CACAGTCGGTTTTTGTGTTAAGGGCTTGATGTGAAGTGTGAAGCCTGTCAGAGGTTTTTCCGAGACGGGCTGACGATCTCCTTCACAAAAATCCTGACGGATGAGGCTGTGAGCGGCTGGAAGTTTGAGATCCATGTGCGTTTGTTCTGTCACGTTTCCTTGTCATTTTTAAGTGTTTTGATTAATGGTACGAGAGGATAGCAATAGCAAGCTAGCTTTAAAAGCTTAAGATGCAAATACATGGTTTGACAGGCAAGTGGATATCGTGTCATTGCATTTGGACTGAATACAATGATTGGACGGACATTTTATAATTCAGTATTTTTGCCACATTTCCTTACCTTAAAATGCTTATTTCTCTTGGCAACGCTCAAGATGGTTCTTGCCGTGTTGCTGTTGTATTTCAGAGGTGTATCATAAACAACGCACATCGGCTAATTGAGCTCTGCGTGGTCAAACTGGCTCAGGATTGGTTTCCTCTTCTTGAGTTGCTTGCCATGGCAACTAACCCTCACTGCAAGTTCCACATCTACAACGGCACACGTCCATCTGAGAGCGTTCCTGCAGGAACGCAGCTTGCAGACGATGAGCTGTTTGCCCGTCCACCTGACCCTCGGTCACCTAAGGTACTCTCTCTCTCTGAGTCAGTCTCACTCTCTCTGCTGTCAGTGCTTTGTTCGCTATAATGGATCCTCATCCAGTTGTTCTGACTGTCTTTCTGTGATCAGGGTTGGCTGGTGGACCTCATCAATAAATTTGGAACATTGAACGGGTTCCAGATTCTACACGAGCGCTTCATGAGCGGCCAAGCTCTCAACGTCCAGATAATAGCTGCTCTAATCAAGTATGTTTACAGGAGCTCAGATGCTGCCTCTCTGTGCAAAGAGATGTGCCAAGATGTTACTATCTCAAGTGTGCTTTCATTTTAAATAATTCATAATATTTCTTTTCTTAATTTGTCTTGCAGACCTTTTGGCCAATGTTATGAGTTTTTGACTTTACATACGGTGAAGAAGTTTTTCTTGCCCATAATCGAGATGGTTCCGCAGTTTCTGGAGAACCTTACAGATGAGGAGCTGAAGAAGGAGGCTAAAAATGAGGCCAAAAACGATGCTTTGTCCATGATTATAAAGTCGCTTAAGAATTTGGCATCCCGAGTTCCAGGACAAGAAGAAACTGTCAAGAACTTGGAAATCTTCAGGTTAAAAATGATCCTTAGGTAAGCTGTTTCATGTATTACCTGAATTATGTCACCTGAAGAACTTTCTCTGGCTGTCTCTGCTTTAATGGTTCCTTGAGGTTCTTTGGCTGAGATCTGCTTCACAGATCTAATGATCTCGTGTTGGCTGTCTTGCAGGTTATTGCAAATTTCCTCGTTTAATGGGAAAATGAATGCACTAAATGAAGTAAACAAAGTGATTTCCAGCGTATCATATTACACCCATCGGCATGGCAACCCAGAGGAAGAGGAGTGGCTAACAGCTGAGCGAATGGCTGTAAGAAAACAATCATTATCTGACAGGAACAGAGAGACAAAACTCACCAGCATCGTGTAGATGTTTGAAATGTTGATTCTGTCCTCATTCACATATAATGGCACAGTGATGCTACACGTAAATGTTGGTCACAGTCTTTGTCTTTATCAGGAATGGATTCAGCAGAACAACATTCTCTCCATTGTTCTGAGAGACAGTCTCCATCAGCCACAGTATGTGGAGAAACTGGAGAAGATCCTGCGCTTTGTTATTAAGGAGAAAGCTCTTACCCTGCAGGACCTGGACAACATCTGGGCGGCGCAGGTGCTCTGCTGCGTTTATTTCTGTATTGTGTTTTGTGTGCAGACATAATAATTCCTATTTTTTCTCAGGCTGGTAAACATGAAGCAATTGTGAAGAACGTTCATGATCTTTTGGCCAAACTGGCGTGGGATTTTTCTCCAGAGCAGCTTGACCACTTGTTTGACTGCTTCAAGGTGAGACAGTCAACATCAAACCGAGTTATAGGACACATTTATGTACTAGCATGAGTGAAGTAATGTTGTGATAGTTTTGCTCTGCTTTCTGTGCTGACAGATCTCACAACTGTTAACTTACTGTTAACTGTTTGCATTCACAGGCAAGTTGGACCAATGCAAGTAAAAAACAGCGGGAGAAGCTTCTGGAGTTAATACGCAGGCTGGCCGAGGACGATAAGGATGGAGTGATGGCTCACAAAGTCCTCAACCTGCTGTGGAACCTGGCGCACAGCGATGATGTCCCCGTTGACATCATGGATCAGGCTTTGAGTGCTCACATCAAGATTCTGGATTACAGCTGCTCTCAGGTACCGATTATACATTTTGTAGTTGTTCTGTACTGCCAAAAACTGCTTGGCAGGTAGAGTTTCCTGTTCTTAAGCATGTATTCTGTTGTTTTAAAGGACCGTGACACACAGAAGATGCAGTGGATCGATCGGTTTATTGAGGAACTTCGAACAAATGATAAGTGGGTGATTCCAGCACTGAAGCAGATCAGGGAGATCTGCAGCCTGTTTGGAGAAGCTCCTCAGAACCTCAGGTCAGTCCGATAATTAACAGGTGTTTTAAGGTATTGTGAGTTTATTGATGTTTACCTCTTCACACTTGCGTCACTTTTGTCTCTGGTGCAGTCAGACGCAGAGGAGTCCACACGTCTTCTATCGTCATGACCTGATAAACCAGCTACAGCACAATCATGCGCTGGTTACGCTGGTGGCCGAGAACCTCTCGGCGTATATGGAGAACATGAGACAGTTCTCTAAAGGTGTGTGTCATCCAACAAGAAATGATGCATTTCATCTAACATACAGATAGATTTACTTACCAACGTCAGTTTTATGAGTATGTTGTGTTGGTCCAGTACTAAGCTGTAATTGTTTGGCTCAGAGCAATCAGGTTATGACCCCCATACGGTTCGAGTGGGCAGCAGGTACAGCCACGTACAGGAAGTTCAAGAGAGACTCAATTTCCTAAGGTCAGTCACTATTAGTGTTTGTATAAGACAGGTGATTGTGAGAGGTACACACGAGGTTCCAGGAGCGTTTATCTTCCCACACTGACATTCATAAACATCTTCAGGTTTCTGCTGAAAGACGGTCAGCTGTGGCTCTGTGCTCCTCAAGCCAAACAGATCTGGAAGTGTCTGGCCGAGAACGCAGTGTTCTTGTGCGACCGAGAGGCCTGTTTCAAGTGGTACTCCAAACTCATGGGTGATGAGCCAGACCTGGACCCAGATATCAATAAGGACTTCTTTGAGAACAATGTGCTCCAGCTGGACCCCACGCTGCTCACAGAGAACGGCATGAAGTGCTTTGAGCGTTTCTTTAAAGCAGTGAACTGCAGAGAGGGGAAGCTGGTGGCCAAGCGACGAGCGTACATGATGGATGACCTGGAGCTGATCGGACTCGACTACCTCTGGAGGGTAACTCATACACTCAGAAAGTTTCTGAGGAACATCTAACACCAGAACTTGTTTCAGAGAGGCCACTTCAGTGCTACACTAAACACATGTATTTTCACTCTGCAGGTTGTGATTCAAGGAAGTGATGACATCGCCACACGGGCAATAGACCTGCTGAAAGAGATCTATACCAACCTTGGACCAAAACTACAAGTGAATCAGGTGACCCTCTCTCCACGGTTACAAACATATATGTATGTGTAGATTAATCCCGGCACATAACAACTTTCTGATTTGATGTTTACAGGTAGAGATCCATGAGGACTTCATTCAGTCTTGTTTTGATCGTCTCAAAGCCTCATATGACACGCTGTGTGTTCTGGACGGTGATAAAGACAGCATAAACTGTGCCAGGCAGGAGGCCATACGTATGGTACGAGTTCTCACGGTGCTTAAGGAATACATCAATGAGTGTGATAGTGACTATCATGAGGAAAGAACCATCTTGCCCATGTCCAGGTACCTGCTAAACGTACTCAAACCTTCCTGCTTCCATTTTTCATTCAGTTTGACTTATAACTTACCCTATAACACATGCTCTTCAGGGCATTTCGTGGAAAACACATCACCCTTGTGGTGCGGTTTCCCAATCAGGGGCGCCAGGTAGATGATTTGGACATCTGGTCCCATACCAACGACACCATTGGTTCTGTACGCCGTTGCATCCTCTCTCGCATCAAAGCCAATAGCTCACACACCAAAGTGGAGCTGTTTATTGGAGGAGAAGTTGTGGATCCCGCTGATGACCGCAGGCTGATTGGACAGCTGAATCTTAAAGATAAAACTGTGCGTAAATGTATACTGTAACAAACAATGCTATGTAGCAAATAACAGTCAGCTACCTCTGCTGCAGTAGCTGCAGGCTTATTCATATTATGACTAAACTACAGCTTTTACCAATTAGCAATAAGAACTTGATCCTAAAACTGTTTTATGACACACTTTTTTACAATTTATTTGTAGCTGATTACAGCGAAACTCACCCAGGTCAGCTCCAACATGCCCTCCAGTCCTGACAGCTCATCAGACTCATCGACTGGCTCACCTGGAAATCATGGTAACCACTACAGCGATGGGCCGAACCCTGAGGTGGAAAGCTGCTTGCCAGGAGTGGTAAGAAACGATTCTTGTTACGTATGAGAGCCTCAGGGTTTAGAGGAACCACCTCCTGTTCTGTAGACACGTCCTGATGAGTTGAATGTGTTTCCAGATTATGTCCCTGCACCTGCGCTACATCTCCTTCCTGTGGCAAATTGCTGACCTAGGCTGCACTTTAAACATGCCACTTTTGCGGGATGGTGCCCGAGTCCTTATGAAGCTCATGCCTCCAGGTACCAGTCATAGACACGCCATCGGAAACAACCTGCAAAACGCGCTGATAGGCGTGTTCTAAAATGTGCTCCTCTGTGTTTTACAGATAACACCACCGTGGAGAACCTTCGAGCGATCTGTTTGGATCATGCTAAACTGGGGGAGAACAGTCTGAGCCCCACCCTTGACTCACGGTTCTTTGGACCGTCCCCTTCACAAGTGCTGTATCTCACTGAGGTATCATCATACTGCTGTCAAACTGACAATACATCATCATATTCTTTTTGAGAGGAATTAAAGCAACTTAAAATCTCTGATAAGTTACTTACCTGTGATAAAATACTTATAAGTTATGTATTTCTGTGGAACAGTAATAGAGCAGAAGGTCACCTGTGTGTGGTCTTCATATTTACACCTGTACAAAGGTTTAATGAACTGTTTGGGGGCTTGTGCACAACCAACAGTGTAATGGGTCTTTAGAAGACATCTGCCTATGTAGGCAGCAAACAGCGAGATATTGAACAGAGCTCTTTGTGTTAGGTTGTGTATGCCTTGCTGATGCCAGCCAGTGGAACACTGGGAGACGATGCCAGTGACTTCCAGTACAACTTCCTGAAGAGCGGTGGTCTGCCTCTAGTCCTGGGCATGCTGACTAGGAACAACTTCCTTCCCAACGCGGACATGGAGACGAGGCGCGGTGCCTACCTTAATGCCCTGAAGATTGCCAAACTTCTGCTCACTGCTATTGGATTTGGGCACGTGAAGGCTGTAGCGGAGGCCTGCCAACCTGTGGTGGAGGGAACCAACCCGGCATCGCCGGTACACTGCATGTGATAAAGTGTTTTTAATCCTTTGAAACTCTTGATGCGACTTCATGTTTGTCTTCCAGATAAATCAGGCCACCCATGATCAAGCTCTGGTGCTGCAGAATGCTCTCCAGAGTATTCCCAACCCTGCTTCCGAATGCATGCTGCGCAATGTGGCCATTCGATTGGCGCAGCAGATATCTGATGAGGTTTTTTTTTTTTTTTAATTTAACACTATATATTTAACTGTTGAAACTGGTTTGCATACTGGTTTTACCTTTGTTGCCCAATGTGCAGCAGAACTTCTTTCAAGCCTCCAAGTATATCCCGGATATCTGTGTTATTCGAGCTGTGCAGAAGATTGTTTGGGCTTCAGGCTGTGGAATGGTCCATCTGGTCTTCAGCTCAAATGAAGAGATTAGCAAGATCTACGAGAAGGTACCCTGCAGCCTTAATCACTGCCTACAGAAGATGTCTTTAACTGGTTTAACCAGGCAGCACGCCGTACCTACAAACAATCTGTTGCTCTGCAGAGTAATGCAGGAAATGAGCCAGACGCAGAAGATGAGCAGGTGTGTTGCGAGGCGCTGGAGGTCATGACCCTTTGTTTCGCTTTGCTTCCGACGGCTCTGGACACTCTCAGCAAAGAGAAGGCCTGGCAGACCTTCATCATCGACCTGCTGCTTCACTGCCAGAGCAAGTAAGTATTTCGTTACTGCACAGATGTGGTTTTATTGGAAACCTGTTTTCTTGCTTTTTGAACCCGGCTGTATTATCAGTGACGATCTTTTATAAGTATGGCTTGTGTTTTTGTTTAGGGCTGTACGTCAGATGTCACAGGAGCAGTTCTTTCTGATGGCCACTAGGTGTTGCATGGGACACAGACCCCTTCTGTTCTTCATCACGCTCCTCTTCACTGTTCTGGGAGTGAGTACAGCAGCCACATACGAAACAGGATTGTTAATGTTTAGTTGCTGCAGGGTGTCTCTTTTGTAAACGTCGAAAATTTTTCATGTGTTGGTTGCTGTTTTAGAGCACAGCTAAAGAAAGAGCCAAGCACGCGGGCGATTACTTTACCCTCCTACGCCACTTACTCAACTATGCGTACAACAGCAACATAAACCTACCCAACGCAGAGGTGCTGCTCAACAATGAGATTGACTGGCTGAAGAGGATCAGGGTATGTTAATCGCTTAATCTGTTGTGAAAACGTAAAACGTTGTAATTGTGCATGTGCAACGAAATTGCAATTGTGATTAAAGTAATAGTTCATGGAAAAAAATGTAATTTTCTTTTGTGGTGAACTATCACTTTAAGAGTTATGTTTTAATTGTCTTTGGTTTTCATGAATTCTGCAGGATGAGGTGAAGAGGACCAGTGAGACAGGTGTGGAGGAGACAATTCTAGAAGGTCATCTGGGTGTCACCAAAGAGCTGCTGGCCTTCCAAACCCCTGAGAAGAAGTTCTACATTGGCTGTGAGAAGGGTGGCGCTAATCTCATAAAAGTGAGGCACTTTTACCTCGGATGATTACACAAAAAGTTTGTTCCTGTGTAGCTGGCTTCATTTCCTGTGTTTGTCTCTTATAGGAGCTGATTGATGATTTTATCTTCCCGGCGTCGAACGTGTACCTGCAGTACGTAAAGAGTGGCGAGTTCCCAGTAGAACAGGCCATCCCAGTGTGCAGCAGTCCTGCCTCCATAAATGCTGGTTTTGAACTGCTGGTTGCTCTGGCTGTCGGCTGTGTGCGGAACCTGAAACAGATTGTTGACACACTTACAGACATGTACTACCTAGGTATGTATTTTCTTAAAAACTGTACTCTCTTAATAACTAATGATGAGTGTACACTTTAAAAATATCTTTTTTTTTTTAAACTGTTTTTAAATAGTACAACAGTTTTCCACTGTCCTTAATGTATGATTTTTCTTTAAAGTTTTAGTTTTAAAATTTTGTTTATTTACAAGAAAATCCAGTCTTTGGACGAATTACATTTTCTGAGTGTCATGAATTCAGGCTCAGTGTGACTTGGTCTCTTCTTAGGTTGTGAGACGCTTACAGAGTGGGAGTATTTACCTCCGGTGGGGCCACGGCCGGCCAAAGGTTTTGTGGGTCTGAAGAATGCAGGAGCCACATGCTACATGAATTCAGTTATTCAGCAACTTTACATGATCCCACCCATCCGAAACGGCCTCCTGGCCATTGAGGGCACGGGCAGCGACATCGATGATGACACGTCTGGTGACGAAAAGCAAGACAATGAGGTAAAAACTCAATCAATGAACGGTTCGTAAAATGCCTAGTACAGGGGTCTCCAATCCGTGTTCCTGGTGGTCCTGCAGAGTTTTGCAGATAATCTCTGCCTTAGTAAGGTAAAACACATTTTTGACAAATTACATGTTGTTCTGCAGGGTAACGTGGACTCCAGGGACGATGTGTTCAGTTATCAGCACCAGTTTGATGACAAGCCCCCTCTTAATAAAGCAGAGGACCGTAAAGACTACAACATCGGAGTGCTACGTCATCTGCAGGTCATTTTCGGTCACCTCGCTGCATCCTGTCTGCAGTACTATGTGCCCAAAGGCTTCTGGAAACAGTTCAGGTAAAATCAGTTGTGACATCAGTTGTTACTAGGAAATAAGCGTTTCTGTCAGCCATAGCGAAATCAGATTTGCATGTTGTTTCAAATACATACCTTCTCACATCCCAGATTAATATGTACAGACAACATAGTGGCAGATGCCTTATGTTTGGAAGCACCAACAATTTTTGGACTTCTGCAGGTTATGGGGTGAACCAGTAAATCTGAGAGAGCAGCATGATGCTCTGGAGTTCTTTAATTCTCTGGTGGACACTCTGGATGAAGCGTTGAAAGCCCTGGGCCATCCCACCATGCTCAGCAGGATTTTGGGTGGCTCATTTGCAGACCAGAAGATCTGTCAGGGTTGTCCTCATAGGTAAGAGAAGAACCTGTCTGTAGGATCTTGTTTTTTATCTGCTTACTCATTTTGAGAATATGTATGTGTTTCTTCATAGGTATGAATGTGAGGAATCCTTCACAACTTTGAATGTTGACATCAGGAACCACCAGAACCTTTTGGACTCTTTAGAACAGTACGTTAAAGGGGATTTGCTTGAAGGAGCCAATGCTTATCACTGTGAAAAGTGTAACAAAAAGGTGGGACAAGTTGCCTATATTTCTCACCATTTAATTTGATATTAGTTTGAATAAAGTTGTGCAAAGAATAGTGTGTAAAGTTGGTGACATTTGTCTTGTGATTTGGTACATTTGTAGGTTGACACAGTGAAACGTCTCCTTATTAAGAATCTGCCGCCAGTCTTGGCCATTCAGTTAAAGCGCTTTGATTATGATTGGGAGCGTGAGTGTGCCATTAAATTCAATGATTACTTTGAGTTCCCTCGTGAACTGGACATGGAGCCCTACACGGTGGCAGGCGTGGCCAAGCTGGAGGGTGACGAGGTCCCGCTGGAGAGCCAGGTTATCTCAGAGAACTCTCCATCAGAATCAGAGCCAAACAGCAGCTCCCGTTATCGACTAGTGGGTGTCCTGGTCCACTCGGGTCAGGCTAGTGGTGGACATTATTACTCTTACATCGTTCAACGTCATGATACCGGCAGCGACGGACAGAAAGACCGCTGGTATAAGTTTGATGACGGTGATGTAACTGAGTGTAAAATGGATGATGATGAGGAAATGAAAAATCAGTGCTTTGGTGGAGAGTACATGGGCGAAGTGTTTGACCACATGATGAAGCGAATGTCGTACAGGCGACAGAAACGCTGGTGGAATGCCTACATTCTGTTCTATGAGCGCATGGATGCAGCTGGAAGTGACAGTGAGCTGTTGAAGTACATTTCCGAACTTACCCTCACCCCACGGCCAAACCAGCCTAAAATGCCCTCGGCCATCGAGGCCAGTGTTCGCAAACAAAATGTGCAGTTCATGCATAGCCGCATGCAGTACAGTCTTGAGTATTTTCAGTTCATTAAGAAACTGCTCACCTGCAACAGCGTCTACCTGAATCCTCCTCCAGGTGGGTTTTGTTTCTAAATCTTTTGGTTGCTAGATGAACCTAAATCACTGGCAAAAAAATACATACGTTTTGATGTGTGATGTTCATACATGGTAGCTTATATGAAATGCTGTCATCCTTTCTGCTGTCCTAACTTTCTTAGGTCAAGATCACCTTTTACCAGAAGCTGAAGAAATAGCTATGATAAGTATTCAGCTTGCTGCTAGGTTTTTGTTTAGCACAGGATTCCACACAAAGAAAGTTGTCCGAGGCCCGGCTAGTGACTGGTGAGCTTTATTTACTGTCAAAATTTTGGACTTTATTTTTCCATTTTAATCATGTTCAAGTCATTTTAATCTGTTTTGTTCTCTGACAGGTATGATGCTTTGTGCATCCTGCTACGTCACAGTAAAAATGTTCGCAGCTGGTTTGCACACAATGTCCTGTTTGCCTTCCCCACACGGTTCTCGGAGTACCTGCTGGAGTGCCCGAGTGCAGAGGTCCGTGGAGCTTTTGCCAAGCTAATTGTTTTCATTGCACACTTTTCCCTGCAAGATGGACCCTGTCCCGCCCCCGTCACCTCACCTGGCTCGTCCACACAGGTAACAAAGACATTTTCTTTTGACACAATCCCAGTAACTAGTCAAAATATAATTTGTTTTCAAAATAAAATATAAGCTTCTGCAGGGGAAGTGTCTGCATTTAAAAGTCTTTCAAAGAGATTGTTGTTATGTGACAAAGCAGGTTGTTATGTGGCTTGTTCTGGTCGACAGGCCTGTGATAATGTAACCCTGGGTGACCACCTATTACGGGCGGTGCTAAACCTACTGAGGAGGGAAGTGTCGGAACACGGACGCCACCTTCAGCAGTACTTCAACCTTTTCGTTATGTACGCCAATCTGGGTAAGCACTCAATAAATAACATTAGCCACAGTGCTTGTTCTTCTCAATTTTAAGACATCTGAATATTCCTAAGTCTCAATCTCCACAGGTTGATGTCCAGGTAGGATGTTGTCTAAATAACAACCATGCATCATGCTTGTCAATATCCTATGTTGGTTGTAGGTTTGGCAGAGAAAACACAGCTGTTGAAGTTGAACGTACCAGCCACGTTCATGCTTGTGGCATTGGACGAGGGTCCTGGTCCTCCAATCAAATATCAGTATGCAGAGCTTGGTAAACTCTACACGGTGGTGTCACAGCTGGTGCGATGCTGCGATGTTTCGTCGCGCATGCAGTCCTCCATTAATGGTGAGGGTTTATTGTGTTGGTGTCTTTGATTTGTTCTTTAATCGAAGGCTACGGTCTCAGCTGCTCTCTGCTATTACTCACCTGCCTTATCTCTGACAGGTAATCCACCTTTGCCCAACCCGTTTGGCGATCCCAGCCTCACAGCTCCCATCATGCCCCTCCAGCAGCTGGTGGCTGAGATCCTGTTCGTGCGTACAAGCTACGTGAAGAAGATCATCGAGGACTGCAGTAATTCTGAGGAGACTGTGAAGCTGCTGCGCTTCTGCTGCTGGGAGCATCCTCAGTTCTCCTCCACAGTTCTCAGTGAACTGCTCTGGCAGGTCAGATACCAGTTCAGGCATTTACAGTCTCTCACATTTCTCGACTACAACTTACCGTGAGTGTTAATGGTGGTATCAGGTGGCGTATTCCTATACCTATGAGTTGAGGCCTTACCTGGACCTGCTACTACAGATTCTTCTGATTGAGGACTCATGGCAGACTCACAGGTTAGTTGTAGGCATGGCTGTTGAGATTTCATGGCATCAAACTGTTATAGAACGCATGAATAGAAATGAGTGATGTTCCCACTTTCGCATTATCACTCTCTCATTATCTTCTCATTACTCAACCTGCTTCATTCTCCTTTCAGGATCCACAATGTGTTGAAGGGCATTCCTGATGACCGAGATGGACTTTTTGACACCATCCAGCGCTCCAAAAACCATTATCAGAAACGAGCCTACCAGTGCATTAAGTGCATGGTGTCTCTCTTCACCAATTGCTCTGTGGCTTATCAGATCTTACAGGTGAGGGACATTTTACCTTCTCCGGTTACACTCTTTTGTTAATCATTTAGCCAACGTTCTTCTCCCAAGTCCAACTTCCAATGAATGATATGGAAAGTTGTTGGAGGTGGAGGGGGGTGTGCCTTTAGGCTTAAGACAGCCTTTGAAAAACGTCACAACAATATGTCTTAACACTAAAAGAACAAACAGAGGTTGACATTGTAAATGGTAGCTGTTGTATGTGCAATGCAGAGTAATGGGGACCTGAAGAGGAAGTGGACATGGGCAGTAGAATGGCTGGGCGATGAGCTGGAGAGAAGACCCTATACAGCAAACCCTCAGTACAGCTACAACAATTGGTCCCCTCCAGTACAGAGCAACGAGACATCCAATGGTTACTTCCTAGAACGTTCTCACAGTGCCCGTATGACCCTGGCCAAGGCCTGTGAGCTCTGCCCTGAAGAGGTGAAGTCTCTTCATTTGCCCAAAAAAGTGATTTTTTTTTCATTTATGTAATACCTGTGCTTTTGTTTAATAGCTAATATGCAAACATGTTTGTTGTCTTTTTGTTCAGGAGCCAGATGATCAGGAAGCACCTGATGATCACGACTCGTCGCCCCCTGAAGACACCACCCTCTACCCTCACCCTCCTGGGACACAATATCAGCAGGTAACGCACCACCTGAAATCTGATGGAGTGATAACAAACAATATTAGCTGCTTTTAATGCATCTTAACATGTACTCTATCTGCAGCCTAACAACCGTCCTCACGGGCAGCCCTACACCGGCCCGGCTGCCCAGCACATGAATAACCCACAGCGACCCCCTCAAAGGCCTCAAGAGAGCTGGGAGGGAACGGACGAGGCACCCCCAGCCCAGACTAAAGAGTAGCAGTGTCACCCCACCGCCTTGCCTTCTGACCACGCCCCGCTCATTGAAGGATTGCTGTCGGGCGAGACCAGGCCTTACAAGCACCTGCCAGACTCCAGGAATGGAGAAACCACCCCTTCTTAACACACTTTATCTCATCCAACTCTAGCAGTACTGATGTCTCTCCTCTCCATACTAAATCTGTTGTTTTACACCAGTGTGTGATGAACATGGAACGGATTTGAGTCTCAACACTGTCTGCCCTCACTCCAGGGTTTGATGCACAAACACACATACACATAAACATACATGCTGCCTGTGTACAGCTCTTTGTGTTAACAGTCACTGTAGCGTAAATCTTCAGGACTGGTGATGGTGTATATAGTGTGCATAGATCCGGATGGTGGGATAACCCCCCCATTTCCATAGCGGTTTCTGATATATCTGAGCTCTAGATGGCATCAACATTGTCTAAAAATACTACAGCAGCAGAATGAAGGGGAACCCAAGTCTTGTTCTGTGACTATGTTTCTTTTCTGTGAGATGAGTTTGCAGTGCTATGCTGTGTTGGGTGGATATTGTGGACTGTTAGCACAGGCTGACCAGCATCTCATCCTTCAGTGACTCTCTGTAGGGTTTTTGGTCGTTCCCCTTCGCTTTGTTCATCTGGAAGAAGATTGAGATGATCTTCTGTAAAGATCTTAACATCACTGCAGCTTTGTCACTTTATCCAGCCACTTTGTCATCCATCCACGTCAACCTCATTAGCAATTTGTGACAAAGTGGCTGCAAATTCGCACATTTACTCTGCAACATTTACTGGCACTTAATTCAATGTTTAATACAAATTTTAAACGGGCTGGAAAGTGTAACTTAACTATGTTAACTTCAGTTAAATGGAAGTGCAGTTGACCTAGTTCTGAATCTGCCTCTAAAACCCTCCCACATTTTCTGTTCCTGTCCAATCAAAATGCAGCCACGGTCACTTTGTTCTGTATCTGAGGAGATTTACAGGAAGGTCATCAAGATGATGTGGCCCAGGATTCGTCAACAGCACATAACGTACTGGATTCATAACATGTGGATCTCGTTATCTTTTGTCAAAAATACCAAAAAACCTGCAGATGATAGAATGGAGCTGCAATATTCTTTGTTTGCTGTTTTCCTTGATAGAGGTTATTTTGTTGAATTTGAAAAGAGATTGATTGCTTGAATGAAATGGAGTTGTACTTGTGTTATTTTTCAGAGGATATTTACAGTACAGAGTTCTGTGAGCCCTGTTTTTGCCGACTGTTGTTTACAGTGATGGTGTGAGGTTTGATTCTGGAGCTGCTTTAGTCATGTGAAGTTTTCACTAGAAGGTTTATTTTCTTTTCCTGCACAGTCATTTAATATCAGAAGAAGCATTGCACCACTAGAACAATAAATTAAACATTTTTAAATGCAGGCTTGCCTTTTTATTAGCTTTTTGATGGTTTCTATGGGGTACATTTTGTAAATACTTAATGCACGCAAAAACATGCAGAGATGAGTTACAAAGGTGTACTCGTGCTTGCTAGAAACATGGTGCATTTTGTTCAGTAGATGGCATCATATTGGTCAGCGCACTTTAGATGAATTGTGGATTCGCTGAAGGTTATTCTGAAACGTCTGCCAAAACCCAACCAGAGGCCTACATAGACATCCTACATAGACTGAATGACCCTCCCCATGGATTTGGTAGCAGTTCTTTGCTAAATAAGGGGTTTGAAATTATATTAATTTAGTTTATTGTTGATCATTCTTCATCCTAACAAGTACTACAGATGACCCATCTCTCAGGCCATCTATTAAAATCCCCCACACCCCCCCCCCCAACACACAATCCAATTATTTCTCTTTTTGTAAATGTCTCCTTGAAATGATATTTGCCTTCTGTTTTGTTCTATTTCGGGTTTATTTTGTTTGAATTTCTTCTAAAGCTCTTTTTGTGAAATGTGCATGGATAATATTCCTCAATCTGCCTTAGAGCACTGTACAAACCCAGCACACTGTAAAATGATACTTTAAACAAAAAAATAAATGGTATTTCAGTTATCTGTCTGTCTAGTATAATTATATAGAATATGCTATGAAATCTTGATTGTGGACTACGCTAACTAGACATAGAGTTTTTAATTATGAAAGCATATTTCAACATGAAAGACTTGCATCCATGTATTACACCCCCACACAACAGCATCAGATTTCACCAAGCCTGGTTCTCTGTGCAATTTATTCCTAGATGTTTTGGGCAAGTACATTACATGGAAAATACCCTTTCCGACTGTTCAAACAACCCTACAGATTTATAACGTGTCTTCTGTTTAGACTTTATTATAAAGAAATTGTGATAAATGTGTTCATCTTTATTGAACTCAGTCAGGATGCATTTTATTATGTTGGTGGACCAGGGCAGGTTTGCACAACTGCAAACACAAACGTCCAGAGATACTGAAACATTAATGATGGCAAAAATAAATTGAAGTAGGCCAAAGCTCGCTGTAAACATTTCGATGTGGCGTAGATCCTTAAAGTATCGCGACACCACGCAACGCGGTGACTTCTCGGCTCGCGTCGTCCAATAAAATGACGCGGTTTCCGCTGCGCTCTTATTTCACCCTCGGATTGAGAAAGACGTACAGCTCGAGTTCAAGCTACCGTCGACAAGAAGTCGTCGTTCGTTTGAAATAAATAACATTTAAACGCAAACCTTTCTGCCTCAAGCAGCGCTTAAGTTGTTTCTCCACTTTTTACTTTCCTTTTATTTGAAAGTTTACGATCACGCAGACCGGCGTCGACAGGAATCGCAGGACGCGGCACGAGCGACATACCGGCAAACAAAGAAACCCGTTTGTGTGCGAGATCAACCATCAACCACTCGTTAGTTATGAGTCATGTGGCCGTCGACAATGTGCACGGTCTAGACCAGCAGGTAAGCCGCCACCGATGCGGGTGTTTTGGGTGCGTTTTCGGTGGTTCGTTGAAGTTGCAACGCGGTGGTGCGTGTTTTAAGATGGAGGTGCTGCTGTAGATGAAGCGGATGGTGGGGATGATGGCGGAGCTGCGGCGCGTCTTGATGCGGCGCGTTTGTTTGCCCGATCGCACGCGGCGGATTTTTTCCACATCGTCTTTTATTTGATGGTTGGGTTTGTAAGCGGTTCGCATAAAAATGCGGTCGCGTCTAAACGCGTGACAACGCGTACATCGAAATTGAGAAACTTTAAGATTGGGAGTTTATTTTGTCGACGTTCAGCCCCAGTTCTGGCCTTGTGTTGTTATTGTAGTTTGATATCACGGATGTTTGTTGTCTGTTTTTGATTGTTGTATTTTTCCCGTGTAATTAAAGTGTCAGATATTTGATAAATAAACACAATATGAATGTTTATTTTTGGAGATCCCAAAACGTGTCGAGTTTTTGATCGGTATATTTTGTAGTGATGTGGCACGAGTGTGTTGATGTGACCTAATTTACCCTCCCAGATCGTCAGCTGGACTGACGGCCGAGGCTTTTGTTGTTTCGGGTATTTTCCCCCAATGCACCGGCATTAATCGGTTCATTAACGCAGCACTAGCATTAGCAAAACACTGCTGTGTTTTTGATTGACTTTATATGCTTGTTTTAGATGTAAGCGGATGATCAGTTAAGAGGCAGTAAACTGTTTGGGTTGGATTTTAAATATGCTTTTATTTTCCCTAAAGGAAACATTCATTAGGTTCAGGCTTTAATACCGGCGTACAAACTGCAAGGGACTATAAATTTGCTCGGGCTCTTTGGCGCCATCGAGTGGTAGCGCCGCGTTATTGTTTTTCACTTTGACCCCATTTACTTTGAAAGGTGTTTGTGCGTTTATAATCCCATTGAGTCTTTTGACGTGCTGTCATTTCTTTCAGCTCGCTGCCCTAGACTTGAACTCCGCTGATGTTCAAGGAGTCACTGGAAGTGAGTATCTGTTTTTTTTGTCGAATGAGGCGTCCATGGTTTCATGTGTGAATTTCATTTAAGCCTAGAAATCCTTTAAAAGGCTGTTTTGATGGGTTGAGCGTTTTTATCGTTTGTTTTCTGTCCTAACATTTTTTTCTGGCACCAGGGCGTTACATTCCACCTCATTTAAGGAACAAAGAAGCTTCCAAGAACGGTAAGTAAACCTCCTCCGAGCCCAGCCCTTCAAAGTCCCTTTGTATGTGCATGTAGTTTTCACTACATAGTCTGATGGTGTTTTAGCACATTAGTTATTGGGAAATGATACAATGGCTCTGCGTTGTAGGTTTCCATCAAACTGGGAACCCTGATCCTTCAGTATTGTGTGTTTCGTGGCTTTATCGCCGAACACCTTTCTGAATATACGTTTTATTCTTTTTAGCAGGAGCTTTTTCCTCTGGTAGACAGAGCGGTTACTCAGTGCCACCAGGAAGGAGCTGTAAGTTTCTGTTATGACGGCCTTGGTTAGGGAATTTTGTTGAGGAAAATGTCCACAACGATGCATGAATCCATGCCGTTTCATCCATGATTAATTTCCTCAACGCGCTCTTAGAAACGTAACAGACGTTAATGCTGTCACATGAATTATTTTGGCCACATTCATGTTTGCACGCAGATTATAAGTTACAAAATTCTTCACAGACATTGCTCAAAATGTCCCTCGCTTATTGAAGCTCCCACTAAGATTAGTGCTGTAATGTTTGAAACGGAGTTGTCCAGATTTCAGATTTAAAGGACTGGCTGCTGAGCACCTATTTAGGGAAATATGTGGGAGTCAGTTACCTACCCTAACCACTTTACCCCCCTCAGTGCTGAAAGATCAACTCCAGCTGCAAGGCGTTTCATTTCCAAAGCATTTAAGTAAAATAACATTTTCTCTTGCACAAAGATTCTCCTGGAGGATGGGACAACGGACGCAGTAATGGATTTGTTAATGGCTACCATGATGGTCGTGACAACCGCATGAATGGCGGCAACAGTTTTGGTGGGCGTGGTTCTATGCGCAACGACCGTGGAGGAAGGGGTGCCTACAGAGGAAAACCCAGTGGCTCCTACAACCCTATTCAGCCAATGCAGAATGCAGGCAAGTGTCTTGGTTGTAGCTTTCTTAAAGATGCAGCAAAATACAAGGTGCACATAGACCCCATCTCATCTGTTTCTTTTTATCTTGATTAGGATTTGGCTATGACAACAAAGATGGTGGTGGATGGAATGCCCCAAAAGACAATGCCTACAACAGCTTTGGTGGGCGCTCTGACAGGGGCAAATCTTCATTCTTTAATGACAGAGGCTCTTCATCCAGGGGACGGTAGGGTCCATTTTTGTCCATTAAGAAGTTACTTTAGGTGTGATGCAGAGTTCTGTAACTACAGTGTGGTGTTTGACAGGTATGAGCGTGGAGGTTTTGGTGGAGGTGGCAATAGCAGATGGGTGGAGGACTCTAGAGATGACGAGGACTGGTCCAAACCGTTGCCCCCCAATGAGCGCCTGGAACAGTGAGTGGTGACCCTTTCTCAGTTCAGAATGTCAGCATTTAGGTTCAACATGGCATGTGTGTGCATTCACTTACCTTGTTTTCAGTTGGGAAGGATGGGGGAATGGGAACAAAAGTCAAAGGTGCCAAAGCACCATAAGTGAAGGGGATACAAATAAAAAAAGCTATTGTCCTTTCCCTTCACAAGACTAATTGAATTGTTTTACTTTTCCCTCAGTGAGCTCTTCTCTGGAAGCAACACAGGGATTAACTTTGAAAAATACGATGACATTCCTGTTGAAGCCACAGGCCATAACTGTCCTCAACATATTGAGAGTGTGAGTCGCCTGATTCTGACACCTGAAGTTAAATTACAAATAAATACTCAAGTTTTAAAGTTGATATTGTTTTGTGTAATAGTTCCATGATGTAGAGATGGGAGAGATCATTATGGGTAATATAACCCTGAGTCGCTATACACGCCCAACTCCTGTCCAGAAGCATGCTATTCCAATCATCAAATCCAAGAGGGACCTAATGGCATGTGCACAGACAGGTCAGGCCATTTGTCATTTCTTTGTTGCAATTCCTTCATTTAAAAGCAGGATACCGTGTTTCTGGCATCTAACTTGTGCAGTGCTTTCACTAAATATTTGGGTGATATTTTATTGTTGACCCTTACAGGCTCTGGCAAAACTGCAGCCTTCCTGTTGCCAGTGCTGAGTCAAATATACACTGATGGTCCAGGAGATGCGCTGCAGGCAGTGAAGAACAGTGCTCAGGTATTCATGTCCTTTGTGTTTGTCTTGGACAGAAAGCTGGTTCCTTCATTCTATGTTGCATATCTGAACTGGGCAAATTTTTCCATAGGAAAATGGGAAATATGGCCGTCGTAAGCAGTATCCCATTTCGCTGGTTCTTGCACCAACAAGAGAACTTGCTCTCCAGATCTATGATGAAGCCAGGAAGGTAATAAAAATCTTTATCACATCAGTCTATCTTTAGAGTTGTTAGACCCAGCTCTGGTCACTTGCTATTCCTAAACTTTGGTGTGTGTAAAAAGAGATTCTCCAATGCACTGCAATCTTCATCTAAATATAGACCTTCATCCCAATGTATATTCTTCAGTCTCAAAATAGATGTTTCGCGTATGCTTAATTCTGCTTACTAAATGTGGTTTGTAGTGATGATTCCAAATCAAATGGTGAAATCTATCAATCCTTGTTCTAAATCTTTCTAGTTTTCCTATCGCTCTCACGTGCGCCCATGTGTGGTGTATGGAGGTGCTGATATTGGTCAGCAGATTCGTGATCTTGAGAGAGGCTGCCACCTGCTGGTGGCCACACCTGGTCGTTTGGTGGATATGATGGAGAGAGGCAAGATTGGCCTGGACTACTGCAAGTATGTGCTGCAAGATTGTTTGACTTTCAAGGGCGTGACTAGTAATCCAAGTAGTTTACATTTGTGTTTACATTACTCTGTCTTTGTCAGATACTTGGTACTGGATGAAGCAGACAGAATGTTGGATATGGGTTTTGAGCCACAGATCCGACGTATTGTTGAACAGGACACCATGCCCCCTAAAGGACTGCGCCAGACCATGATGTTCAGCGCCACCTTCCCAAAGGAGATCCAAGTAAGCTTTTCAAAGTCAATTCATAAGATCCAAATGAATGTCTTTTTTTTTTTTTTAAAAGATTAGTTTTGATGGAATTTGGTCTCTTGTCTCTTAGATCTTGGCTCGTGACTTCCTGGAGGACTACATCTTTCTGGCCGTTGGCAGAGTTGGTTCTACCTCTGAGAACATCACCCAGAAGGTGGTGTGGGTTGAGGAGAATGACAAGAGGTCTTTTCTGCTTGATCTGCTTAATGCTACAGGTGATTTCATTTGTTATTGGTTCTTACACTGTTAGTTTGTCTTTAGCATCAATTTCAGTATGACATTGAGTATGAGGGTGGGCCACTTTTCTAAAGGGATTTAAGTTTAATGAGAGAAAACTAGAGTTGACTTAGTCGTTCTAAGCACAATAAAATTAAGCTCTCCAGAAGAATGTTTTAGTTACATGTTTAGCTTTACTCCATCTCTAGAAGTGTTACCATATTCTAGAAGTTACTATAGTGCAGTAGAGAAATGCTGCAATCATGGCTGCAACAAAATAAATGCAGAGCACCATCTGCATCCATGTCAACTGTACAGAATAAAATGATTTATTGAAGCTGATCATAAGGTTTGGTTTTATTCAGTCATTCCCAATGAGGTTCAGGACAATACGGGCGAGAACATAGAAAAACCTGGTGAGTAGAGACATTTACCTTTCCACTGAAAGTGGACTGATTGCAAGTCTCATCTCTCACCTTATTTTGCGTAACCATTTTGTCTTTCATCCAACCCCCCTCCCCATGTCAAATAAGATTTAGTCTTGAAAATCTTGTTAGGAGTTTTATTGTACAGTTTTTTTTTTTTTCCCTTTTTTGTTACCTTTTTTTTGAAAACCATCATGCCACTGCCCAACAGTTTGTTCCTACAGTCGGATCATGTGCATGAAGTGGTATGCATCCAACACCACATCATGAGTTTAAATCCTAAAGACAGCTGTTACTTGCATTCAGAAGAGGTAACACATGGTGGTTCAGCATGGCTGAAGAGTACAGTAATCTTGCGAGTTGTGTAAAATTCACTGGTGGTATTCAAATGCTTGTCACTCCCTTTGTTGTCATTCATTGGATTGTACTGTTGTGATTTTCAAAAGGCACAATGGTTTAAATACCAGTGTTTTGACATCAGGTTTTACTTCTCTCATCTTCCAACAGGGAAAGACTCTCTGACTTTGGTCTTTGTTGAGACCAAGAAGGGTGCTGATGCGCTGGAGGACTTCCTGTACCGCGAAGGCTATGCCTGTACAAGTATCCATGGCGACCGTTCCCAGAGAGATCGTGAGGAAGCACTCCATCAGTTTCGTTCTGGGAGGTGCCCTATCTTGGTTGCCACCGCTGTATGTAGTTTTCTTCTTACAATGGTCAGATGTTCAGCATGTTATTTGGGGTAGGTCACTAAAATGTATTGTTTTACAGGTGGCTGCTCGTGGGCTTGACATCTCTAATGTAAAACACGTCATTAATTTTGACCTGCCCAGTGATATTGAAGAATATGTCCACCGCATTGGACGTACTGGCCGTGTGGGCAACCTTGGTAAATGCAATGGCAATGTCTGACTGTCATCTACTGCGGTGTTATATAGTGTTGGTATATTTGTTTAGTTCAAGACCGTAATTGGTTCCACGCCTCTTGCTTTGCTTCGGTTATCAAAGGTCTTGCCACATCATTCTTTAACGATAAGAATGGCAACATCACCAAGGACCTGCTGGACATTCTGGTGGAGGCGAAACAGGAGGTACCCTCCTGGTTGGAGAGCCTGGCTTATGAGCACCAGCACAAGAGCAGCAACCGTGGACGTTCCAAGAGGTGATGTTTTTCATGTTTTAAGTTTACACATTTAAATGATCTTTCCCTGAGCAACCTATTAAAATTCTTGATGTTTGTCAGGTTCTCTGGTGGTTTTGGTGCCAGGGACTACCGTCAGACCACCAACAGTTCCAGCAGTGGAGGCTTTGGAAGTCGTGGTGGACGTAACACAGGGGGCCATGGTGGAAACCGTGGATTTGGCGGTGGTAAGGGTTGGTTTCGCTCGGACACCCTTATTGGGGGGAGGAGCCTCGGTGGTGGCTTTTTTTGGCCTTGCCTTTCCTCCAAATGCACTTTCCAGTTTTTTAACTTGTGAATAGGTGTTGATGTTTTGATGATATTGCTTTCAGAACCCTTTACTTACCTTGTTTATCTTCTCCTCAGGTGGCTTTGGCAATTTCTACAACAGTGATGGCTATGGAGGAAACTACTCCCAGGTGGACTGGTGGGGAAACTAAGATGCTTTCCTTTTTACCTATTCTTACACACCCCCACCTCTCAAGATTACAGGGGATCACCATGCCAAACTCACTGAATGAAAACCACATGTACCATAGCCAGACTATATACCTTGTGTAGCTTTGAAGAACTTTGCAGTACATTACCAGCCGTGATTCTCTGACTACATCCGAGAGTGTAATTCCATGGGATATGGGGATACGAGGACAACTGGAAGTTCGACTGTAGCAGGAACCAGTCTTGTGATGTGCTCATCTATAGTAAAAGGGGGGAAATTTTGCTTTAGATTCTTGAACTCTAGTTTCCACTATGTTGCAGTTTATTCATACAAAATGAGAATCATTTGTTAATGTACTGTGCCTTTAAATTGAGATTTTGGTTTTTTTTTTTTAAATGTCTGGCTGACACTTGACCTAATTTGTTCCATCACCCCCCACCCACCCCATTTTGTTTTGGAAGACAAAAAAAATAAGCTTGGATGTAATCAAACCTTGGCAATTTCTGGGACGGTCTGTCACAACCTCATTTTGAACGTAAATTTATAATGGGGTCACCAGTGCTATTGTCACAGGGGCCCCCTATTTGGCTTTTACAGTTCTTGCACCAGAATAAAAATGCTGAAAAGATCTTGCTCACTCTATCCTGGAGAGATACTATACAAGACACTATAGTCTTCTAAAAAAGCCAAGCCATTCCACTATTTGATCGTGATTTAATTGTTGAAATCGTTAAACCCTGCCTGCCTCCATTCGCTCCACTTGATAATTGTAACATTGAGGCAGCTAGTTCAGTACCATGTTGGCTGTTTAGTGGAGCTGCATTTTTTTTTTACTTTAACAGTTATGGAGGTAGCTATTGGACTTTTCTTTTTAACATTCTTCAACCTAATGAAATGGTAGGCTTGTGACAACTTCCATAGTGAAAGTTCAGATGGCTCTTCTCGGACCACATTGTCAGAGCGGACTGGCAGCCTGGTCAAGCCCGTCTCTGAACTCATCCGCATGCTAGTGTTCTTGTTTTTTGGTCAAGGAAATTTTCGAACCAGTTTCTGCAGCAGGCTTTCACATTTGTTACGAGTAACGTTTGTTCACTTTTTCTTTTCTCTCTCTTTTTCAAGCTGCGTTGAATTCCGAAAGACATCTGCGGTTTTACTATTGAGATATCGCTCATTTCTGACCCCTCCCCTTTTAACCCCATTATTTCAGAGCAGAAATCGATGTTCACAGTGAGGAGTTGCACAATTGTTGACCCTCAGCGTCTAGAAGGGCTGCAGTTGATTTTAAAACCGGACTTCTATTGGTTGGTTTGTAGTGGAGGAGGTTTCCATGGCATCCTGGCCAAAGACAGGGTACTTCCCCAGTTCCCATCCACCCTTTATCGTACGTTATGGCAGCTGTTGTCAAAGGTTTGGCTCTGTGGTTGAGCTGCTGTGAGGTACTCTAGAAATTACATCAACTGACACCGTCTGGCAGTCTCTCCTCTACTGGGCAGAGCTAAAGAGGGTGGACAGGATGTTGAACTAAAGTGCAATAGATTTAATCTCAAGCATGTTGTGCCTTTTTGACATTATTTAAAAAAAGGTGACCTGAAGCGAATGCGTTGACAGTATTGTGGTAACTTGAAAAGGAGTGGTGCTATTTAGGTCTAGGCCCTTGTGTGTTTATGCCCATCAAGTTTTATGAAAGTTGTTTTATTGCACATCTAGGGTTTTATATAAATGTCTTGAGTGCGTGTCCTTAAGCTTCCAAATATTGTGTGTAAAGATTGTGAAACGCAGCTTGTTTACAAAAGGGGAAGGGTTCTCCAGTAGTTAACCAGGATTGATTTGGGACCAGGGGGATTAGCAGTGGGGAATTTAGCTATTTGCACACAGATTACTAGATTCTACTTTTGCTGCTAGTTTGTGTAATTTATTAAGCATTTTTGAGAAATATTTATTTTTATAAGCCTAAAAGTGATAGTTTCAAGTAACTTGACCAAAAGACAGTACAAAAACACTGGCACTTGAATGTTGAATGTCACCCGTATGCGTGAAGCTTATATTTTTCGGGGTAGTGTGAGCTTTTAATGTTTAAGGTCATTTTGAACGCCAAAATCCTCATCTGCAATTGGGTATCACTGACTGTTTAAATTCGATCAATCATAATGCTTAATCGGCGGCCAAAATTTTGAAAGCAAAACAACCCTGCCAAGGTTTGAAAAAGTTACAGAAATATTTTTCTAATTGTGTATCAGTGCGAAGTGTTCAGATTCTCCACTTTTTTTTTCTTCCTCCAATTGTCTTTGTTTGTATCTTTACCCCCAGTGAATGTCTGGCACATGGCAATCTTAAGTAACAAATGTGGTTATTCTTTGTTGTTGCATTTGCATATTGGGCTATGGCGGTCTTGTTCTCTAACAGGTTTGGCTATAAATTTAGTCTTAATTATGTACGCGGTTAAGTGTTAAAGTAAAAGGGTTAAACATGAAATGGGTGGTTTTAATTGTCCGGATCATGTTAAAGAACATCACCAGAGCCCTTAGAGGTTAGAATATTTGCTTTGTAATAGTTTAGAGGCTGCGCACGGCACAATGTTTATTGTATAATTTTACCAAATTAAAGTTGGAAATGGCAAATATAGAAATTGTTCAGTGTGTTTGCAGGATGCCCTCAGCATATGGGTCTTCACAATGCTTTTTTTTTTTGTCTGTCATTGTTTTACACAATACTGAAAATAAAACCTACTCTTATGTTTAAACTGTGTTTGGTTTGTGATTTCAAAACCTGTGGGTTTGTACAGTAGCATTTAATTTAATTTAGGGAAAATGCTTATTACACATTTTAATTTTTTTCAGGGTTACTCACCATGTAGAAATTTCGGTCTTCACGGTTAAGTTTATATCTGAGGCATTTCGCTTAAACTAACGTGCTAACATTCATTTTTAATGTTTTGGTTGAACTATTTTGGTTGAAAAATTCATACTTAAATGTTAGACCAACCTTAAGCCTGCCATCGATGTCCCGCTATATTTGTGACTGACAAAACGATTGCAAACGGGCGTAAACTGTTTTATTTCGTGCCCGTAATGTTGGTACCCTCTTCTGTAATGTTATAATGTCATATTACACTTATTTTATTACATTTTTAATGTAAAATACGGGGGGAAATAAACACCTCACCTCGCGCCGTGTCGCCCCTCAGGAAAAAGGCGCCAGTTTTGGGTGACGCGCGTGTTACGTAACGCCGTCGTCAAATTTTACCGCGAATACGAAATTTGTAAATAAGGAAACGTGTAAAATTAAACAAGCAAGATGGACGGATTTAATATCTGTTTTTTTCTAATACACTTTTATCCCCAACCTTTATGTTTATAACAGAAACAACCAGTCAAAACACAAGGAGTCACAGGAGTCATTTTTATTTACCAGGTAAACAAGCATATCAACACATGAAACGAGTAACATCTCTTATATTTTACAAATCAATCACAGTGTAAATAAAGCCATAAGTACAACAGTAGCTTCACGAACAAATAAAACCTGCACAAATATAAGTTTAAATTGGTAACATTTATTTTCTATCAGTGCCATTGTAGATGACAGAGATTCAGTTTTTACACTAAAGCGGTTGTGCTGAATATAAACCTTGTCTCTTTTGCATCCACTTTATCCATCAAACTCACCTATACTAAGCGAGTGAAGAAATCGCCTATGTACCAACTCACAAAAAGACTGTTTTGAAACCCCAGGCAAGTTTAGCGCCAGTTTATCAACAGGCGCACGATAGAAGGATGTTTTCCACAGCAACACTGGAAAGCTCTCAAGAGGCAAGACCCAGGAAAAACCCACCAACAAATCCACTCGAAACCACTAGGTTTTTCTTCACAAACTCAGTCGCCTGAAAAACACAGATCGTAGATGTCAAGTTGGGTAAGTTCAACAATAAATTATAACTGTTTTAAACACTTTACCATTTAGTGTAAAAATAAAAACTGCTGTACAACCAGCTAGTCTAGAATTGTAAAGCTACTTTTGCATCTTTGTTTTGTTTTAATAATGATTTAAGAACGTCATGCAAAGGTAGTCATTTCTTTACCTCCTCAATAAATGTGTTAATCTCAGGCGCTGCTTTATTTGCTTTTTTTTTCAGTTGCCTCTTTGCTTTATTAACGTCTTTCTCCACTTTCTTCCAGTTAACTTGGACGTAACCGCTGTGGTTGGCTATCTGCAAGACAAGCATTCACACAATGTCATCCTATTGCAGGTCAATTGAGAAGTAAACAAGCAGAATTGAATTCTTGCCTGTAGCAACAGAAAACCTCCTCCTACGGCGGTAGCTGCAATTTTTCCCACCCGCTGAAACAGATAGCCTGCGCACCTGCCGGTGAGTGAAGTTAACATTTACATATACAACCAGAAAACAGAAATACTAAGTACATCATTATCTGAGTGCCAGATGTTATAGTAACTGTAGTCATCAGGCATTGTAATAATATTAAACATAATTACAAATATCGAACATTGAATATTTAAAAGCTAGTGTCAATTGGTACACTCATTTAAGCCTCGCTTAATATTACATAGTGATATTGCATGCTCTATTTTATAAGCTTAACAATGTCAGAAACATACTTTAGTGTGTGTCGATTAAATCATACATACCAACCCGTGACACCACCCATCACGATCTGAGTGGCCACAGAATACTTCTCAGCAATGGGACCAGAATTGTTTCCAAACACTGTGCTCCACCATTGCTGACTGCGTGCATATGTTGTCAGATCTAGAATTTCATACGTCTCGTCTTCATCGTCCTTAACTGTAAATGCCAAAGTGAAACATGTCACACCCCAAATATAGGACAAGCAGTAAAAGTGAAAGTAAAGAAAAAACTGCAATATCATATCTATAGCTGAGGTAGCTGAGGAATATTTATGGATAATAATATTACATTTATATATGAATCCACTGGGCTTTACAGCACAACCTACTTGCTTCAAGATTAAAATACTAGCTTTATAAAAGCTCAAATCTCAAAACATGCCATGAACATGCCTCTATCACGACATCATAAAATGATATCAAAGCAATTCACTATAACGTATCACAATGGTCATAAAAATAGCATTTACTTTATTTTATCTATAATAGGTTGTTTCTTTTCATTTGATTTTGGGGAAATGTGAACTGGACATATTATGGTTGCACATTTACACAAGACCAACCTCAGTAGATGTGAATTACAAAATGGTTTAAAGAGACGCTGACAAATTTGTAACGTAAATGTTTCTAACAAATGTCACTCACCTTCTGCGCGTTGTTTTTCCGCCATTTTGGGTACATGTGTGACGTCACGGCGCCATGTGACGTAAACAGCTGTAAGCGCAGGCGCCGCCCACAGCCACGTCAATGTTTAAAACCAAAACGTTTCCCACTATATTTGATGTGTTCGCATATTCATAACACGTATTAGATTTGGTCAGTGACGAGACAAATGCTTTTAAACGTTAAATCTGAATACAATAACATACGGACAAGTTCCTCTTATTCTGTGATTGCGTTTTATTATCATTGGTTATAGGTAATGCTGTTATAAAATGTCAATCTAAAAAACAAAGTAAGCGAAACATGCATAAATGTCTGTGCTACTGTTTTACATACTTCACAGTTTATCGTATATATACCAGTTCTGTATTATAAAGCCTTTCATAGCATATTTACAATGTTCCTGAAGTTTGAGTTTGAGGTTTCTAAAGAATTGGATCACGACCAAAACCGAACCCTACCCCAGCCTTATCAGTATACCTGTCACAATAATTTCCCCATTTTATAAAAACCACACCTCTGCTATTTGCATTTCATAACAACGTAAATAAGTCGTACAGTATCCGGCGTTTTGGGGAAGCGAAGCACACTGACCTTTTTAACTTGCAGACTTTTAAGTTACACATTTAAGTGGATGAAATCTTCGTTTGGCATCACATGAACATTTCGGCAAATAAAATTTGCTAAAAATTGAAGCACAACATTTTAGGACAAGGACAGTGACGCGATTCATTGCTCGCCTCCGATTGGCTGCCTGGGCGAAGAGGGCGTGTGGACGGCGACGGCGTGGGTTCGCCCGTGTGACACAATTACAACAACTTTAATCTTGTGGCAGACACAAGTTTGACATTGTTTTAATAAATCGGGCGTTTTTAAGTGTGCACGGCCTGTAAGTCACCCGCAAACATCGACTTACTGCACCACACGTTTAATTTCTAAAAATGTGAGAAGACGCTGGAGGGCTAACTCACTTCTAACGGGGCTTTACAACCTGAAGCGCGTTTTACCGGAAAAAGTTTCTGTTTATCGGGGTTTTTGGGCGCACGGAGCTCGGTATCTCCCGATTCAACGGCGCGATTCCATGAAATCGTGCCGAGAGTCGCTCGCCGTCGCCGCCGCCGCTCGACGCCTCAGCGCTGCTGGTGATGAGGAGAAGAAAATGGCGGCGGGAAAAGCGAGCGAACCCGAGGAGGACGCGCCGCGGCTGAGCGCGCAGGAGAGCGACACCCTGGCCCGCATCGACAGGTCGGGAACGCAGCTGAACGTAGACATCGAGCGTCGCGTTTTGGTTTTTAATGTTTCTGGGCGTTTGTTGGGAAGTTGATCCGGAACCCGTGTGTGTTTGTGTCTCGTTCGCAGCTCTCTGTTCGGGTATCAGCGGCTTCG
Source organism: Yasuhikotakia modesta (assembly GCA_036877545.1). NCBI lineage: Eukaryota > Metazoa > Chordata > Actinopteri > Cypriniformes > Botiidae > Yasuhikotakia > Yasuhikotakia modesta. The sequence continues at coordinate 9,355 of JBAJNP010003204.1, read as the reverse complement.
TGAAGATGGCGCCAGCATGAAGGCCCTGCTTATAAAGGTAAATGCACGCGTTTAAATTCACGCAACGCGCCGCTGCTTGGGAACAAACGCGCGTGGCGAACAAAACGATACGGGCTTTAGTCTGTGGTGCTTGAAACTGGACGCGATCTGCACGCTTTGGGTGTGAGTGTCGCGTTTGATGCGCGCGACGCCGCGTCCTTATTTTCTCTCCAGAGCGGCGCGGCTAAGCGTTCAGCTAACGCGTTCCTCTGCGCGTAACGAAACGCTTTCCGCGTTTGTTTGCGTGTGACTTTATAAAGATGGAGCAAAATCGCTTTTGGCACTTAGTTAGCACACGTTTAACTTCTTGTGGTCTGTATGTGACGCCTGTCAGTGGCGTATAAACGCGTCTGCACGCAGCTGTTCCTGGGTTTTGTGGCTTAAACGAGTTGTCAGAAAGTTTAAACCCGTTTCATGCAGCACACGTGTAACATGGCGTGTAATAAGACGTGTAACATGACAGGAACGCGCATATTAGTGTGTTGCATTATAAGGTTTATAGTCTGTGTCGTTCAGGCCTGTATGTTTCGGCTGCATGCAGTAATAACTCTGCACGTATCGCGTTGTTGTGTCTCTTATAAATAAACGCTGTGATTAAATGTGATTTCCCGTGCATTGCCTTTTATTAAGTCCCTTTTGCGTTTTATTTCCATCTGTGATTTTAAAGGTTAACAAAACCTCCGCCATTCATTTAACGCGTAAGTCACACGCGTTTGCTCCCGCAGGGACGCGCGTGCGGGTCATTTACGCACGAATAGCCGGAAAGGAGAGAAATAATAACGTGTTATAGTGCAGATACGCTGGTTTGTGTGCGATGATAATGGCTGCTTGAGTCGGCCCAAGATGGCGGGGTGGGGAGGGGTGAGAGAGTGTTATAATGCAGAAAGAGAAGCGAATACAGCTGCAGAATGTGCAGCACGCATGCAGCACGCATGCACCACGCATGCATGCTTAATCTGATCCCTGGTGTGTTTGGTTCGGACCTTCACGAGGAGTTTCGTGGATCAACACCCGCCTGTTGTGTTTGGGTAGCGTAGAAGCAACCTGTAGTGAACACTAGCGAGTGAACAAAGACTGTCCTGCCTGTATTATTGCAGTTAAGGGTAGTTTCCTAATTATAAACACCAGACTTTTGGTTTGTTTCAAAACCTTCAACCTGTTGTTTATATACCGATGCTGTATACATTTACACACAGCTACATTTACACACAGCTGGGGATATTAGGAGCTGTTGGTCACTGTGATGTCATGAAATGCAATGTTATATACAGTATTAAAGTGTTTCTGTAGCTCAAAGGGTAAATCATTGCATTAGCATCGCAAAAGGTTGTGAGTTCGATTCCCAGTAACTAGTATGCACTGTAAGTTACGTTTAATAAAACTGTCTGCCATATGCATTCATGTCATGAATATGTGAGTTATTTGTGTATTGTATATGAGTGTATGCAACTGTTATTTAAGTCATTGTTTTGTATGTTTATATTCATAGCACATTGCAAAAAGTACCTCATTTACTAATTTAAAGTAATATCATTTACTAATTTCATATTGTTTGTACACACATTATTTTTGTCATGTTGTTTCTCATGAATTAACTCAATCTTTATTATCATCTAGGAATTTATGAGTGACGTTTGTGAAGAATCAGTTTTCTCATTTATCAGTTTGTATGTCTCACATATAAATGGTTACAAATACAATTTTTAAATGTTTATATCCCTCTTCTTGAAGCCTCACATCTTTCTAAATGTTGTATCATTATAAATGTTATCTTGGACAGGTTAGTGGTTAGTTTGTGTAGTGACAGCAGTGTAATGATGATGTGATAGCCAGCATGCGCACACAGGCGTCTGTACAGGACTGTTGATTGAACCTGAGGTCAAACGATGACTTGTGGGGAATGTTGGATCAGCAAGTTAGGTTGCACAGCAGCAACTTGCCATGCGCACCGTGCTCATGAAACCAAAATAACGCTAACCTCCGTCATGCAGTGCTATGAAACTCCTCATGCTAACATTTGAACCGGGTGGCCCGCTCACATCTCACGGCTGCTCTCGCATTCAGAAAGTGTCTTGAAAACTTTATGGCTTGTTTATTTCGGCGCAGGTGATTTGACCTCCAGAGGCCGGCGCTTCGTTCAGTGCGTCACCGAGCTGTTGGTTTTGTTGGATGGTGTTACAGGCTAAATGCTCTGTGTGACACAATAGGTCAAACGAACCATGTGGAGCAACATTGTGTGGTGATGTTGTGTTTATATAGCGGCCTGATATCATATTCACAGTTTCACGACTGCAGTTTTATTCAGGTCTGTCTGGAACGTGTCGAGCTGCAAGTTTCTGTAGTTTGAAGCGTTTTGTTTGTGGTGGAATTCGTTGCTGGAATATTTGCCAATAATTTACTGTTACTCAGCTGTTGCACACAAACACGAAGTGTTTCTGGTGAGACGTTTGTCTGTAACTTTTCTTGGGTTAAAAATGAACAAAAATCAGTTATTAACCAAGCCCATAACAGATTAGCATTTAAAACAGTCTCCTTGGAGCTTCCTATAAGTACGTTTCTAATAACAATGTATAGTTTGAGCTGTCAGTTTTGTGAGAAGTGTCATTTAGGCCTCATTTGATTTTAATATGTATAAACAGATGATAACAAATGTGAAAGTTACAGATTGCAGCTTTTTTAATATGATTATGGATGTAAAACTTTGTGGGAAAGCAAGTTTATTTTGTTCCAAAAATGTGTGTTGTTTAATCGGGGATGTTTATTTTCATTTTTGTGTTTAATGTCTATTTAAAAAATGTAAATAGTTTTTTATAAATTGTAAATTTTTTTGTAAATAGTTAATTTGCTGAGAAATGTTGCACGGATCTCGCTATTGTCCATCAATGTTTTTCTGATGTTGTTGTTTGAGAACCTCCTGACTGATTTGAGGTGTGTGTGGCGGTTCTCAGGCTGTTCGCTGCTATGAATCTGTGGTTCTGAAGTCCGAGGGGAAGGTGGAGCCGGAGTTCTTCTGTCAGCTGGGTCACTTCAATCTCTTACTGGAGGATTATCCGAAAGGTGCGGAGAGTCGTCTCGCCTCGTGGCTTCATTTCACTGACTGATGACTCTGTGTTGATGATCTTTGTACTGTCTGTGTTGCAGCATTGTCAGCGTACCAGCGGTACTACAGTTTACAATCAGACTACTGGAAGGTGAGCATACGTCTGTGTGTGTGTCTGTATTTACTATTTGGTGTGAAAATATTTACAAAGTTTAGGATGCGAGTGGCACTAATGTGGTAATCAGGTAATCAGGTAATATTTAAACCCACATTGATTTGACAAAGTTGTGTGTAGATGGTGTTTTCCCTCCAGTGCAGGAATCAGAATATGTGCTTGTTGATGTAATAGTGGTTAACTTTCTGAATGTGTTCAGCGGTTTTCACTTCAGCTCATCGACGGTTTCAGGTGGTTTGTCAGTTTTGTTTTCGATGTCTGCGTGACGATCTTGTTAAGTGATTGTGACTCATTTTTACTCCTGATGTTTTCACTCAATGGCCACGTTTACCCGCCTCATCTTCAGAGCTATGGAGTATTTCAGAGGCATTTACACACCCACATATCAGACCGTCACACCAGACGCTTGTCACTGCAGCACTACAGCAAAACTGTTTACATGTCGTACAGTTTTGCTTTAGCATGATGTCGTTAAAGAGACATGTTAGTCTGTGAATTGACTTCTTTCCAACCGTGTGTGTGTGTGTGTGTGTGCGTGTGCGTGTGCGTGTGCGTGTGCGTGTGCGTGTGCGTGTGTGTGTGTGATGTCTCAAGCGTAATCTTGACCCTCTGATGACCTTTAACCTATGACATCATCTCTTTCTCTAGAACGCTGCCTTTTTATACGGCCTAGGGATGGTTTACTTTCATTACAGTGCATTTCAATGGTGAGTGTGTTAGAGGACAAATATTGTAATGTGTAAATGTTGAAGTGTTTGATTATTTTATACCCTGTTATTTATCATTTTTTATGTTTCTATTCCACTTCTGAATGCTGATTGGTCAAACGCAAGAGCGACATTTAATAATTGAATGAATGAAAAAGCCGTTTTATCTTTATAATGCGTGTTAAGTAGGAAAACGCTCCAGTCTTTAAACAGAACTTTCTTTTGAACTGTATTAATCTCCTGGGCCTTGTGAGTTTGGCACCGCGTTGAGGTGCTGAACATCAGCCGAGGCCTTAACACTGGTAACTGGTGTTGTGTTGGAGGAACGAGTGAGTGAAGGTAATGATTGGTGTTTTGGTTGTTTGTTTTCAGGGCGATAAAAGCTTTTCAGGAGGTGCTGTACATCGACCCCGGCTTCTCTCGAGCTAAAGAGATTCACCTGCGTCTCGGGCTCATGTTCAAAGTCAACACCGACTACGAGTCCAGCTTAAAGGTACGACACCAGTGTGCTGTGTCTGTAATACGCTAGCGTTTAAACACTGTGATGTGATTGGACGACTTCATTTAGTGATTACGATGTGCTTTCTGGTATGTAAACATCTATGAATAAAATAGATCTGTTGACAACAGCTTTTGTATTTAGGTTTAAACTTACGGTCCGCAGCTCTGCGATCGCTGTTAATGTAGGTCATTGAGGTCTGTTTGAGTACGTGTGACATGGACGAGACAGGAAGTGATGTCAAACCTCAAGAGAGCGAGACAGTTCAGATGTTTAGACACCGACGTTTAAACAAAATGTTTGCAGATGTGAGAACCTTTTTCAGGATTTGAAAGACTGCAGTTTACCTAATTTTATTTAATTTCATTATATTACATGTTATTGTTTAATGGTTCTTTTGTTGTTGAACATCTAAAGAACTTTTTTTGGGTTCCAGTCATGTCACAGTGTTTGAGGCCTTCTGTAGGTTTGAAATTGCTCTGCATTTTTTTTACTATAGTGACACAAGCTCCATGTGTTTGTTGCGTTCGACAGTTGCTTCATGTTTTTGCTGTTGTACTGACAGACATTTTTGTGTGTTTGTAGCACTTTCAACTGGCGCTCATTGACACCAACCACTGCACTTTGTCCAAAGCGGAGAGTAAGTACAACACATGCCTAACTAAACAAACTCAACTTTAACTAGTATTGTTAGCTAGAACAGCAATGGGGAAAAACTGTGATTGTGATTTGTGATGTCGGCCAAGCTGATCATTAATTCCAGTAATTCATTTTCTGCGCTTGATAAAACAGGTAAAAAAATGTCAAAAGGGACCTGAGAATATCACATCCACAGGCCACAATATCTACAGACAAATGTTATAACTACAGACCAAATATAAAAATACTGGTGGTTGTGTTTATTGCAGATTTGAATACCGCATTTTACTCTCGGCCGAGCGCTAGCAGAAAACTCACTGTTATTGCGATTACTTCATCTTATTCTCCAATACGTACCGGTTGCCTTGGAAACGCAGATAGAAGCAGCTGCTGGCGTCATGTTGATTGGTTGGGGGGCATTTGTGGTGGTCTCGGCTCTGTTTGTGCGTGTGCGCGTCATTGGCCGGACAAATGGGCTGTTTGTAAAGATCTTTTAGCTCAGGAATGTTCAAATATAAACTTGCTGTTGCTAAACCTCGTCTCTTGTTTCTCTGTTTGCATTTGTAGTTCAGTTTCACATCGCGCATCTGTATGAGATACAGGTGAGTCCTCTTTCATGCTACGTGTTAAACTAACAGCAGATTTTTACTTCAACAGCTAACTAAACTAGCGCTGTCTTTAATGATGTGATCGTAGTGTGCAATGATCTCATAAAAGTGCTGTAAGCACCAACGTAACGTTCGGGTTGTGTTGCCATAGCAACAGGGGAGCGATTGTTTTTCCGAAGGCATCTATCGTTCCTTAGCAGTGTTTCCTTGGATTTGCTTGAATTTTGCTTGGCTTGTTTGTCTTTTTTTGTTGCTTCATTGCTGTTTAAGATGCTGAGAAACTGCTGAGAGGTTTCTTACTTTGTTTTTTTTTATTCCAAACTTTGTTGTTGATCAGTCTGTGATGAACGTTAGATGTAAGATGCATTCGGCTCAGATCTTGTGCCCCCTTATTTTTCTTCACATTTCCACTTTTCCCTTTTAAAAGAGGGACACAAAAAGATTTTTATAGATTTTTATTCTTTGCTGTGCCCAATCTGTAGTGACCATATTTAAGTTAAAAATGGTTTAAGTTGTATCTTCTCTCTGTGTGTGTTTAATCTAGTTCACACATATTTTACATGTTTGTTTGTTTTGTTGGATTGCAGAAGAGATATCGCGCCGCTAAAGAGGCTTATGAGAGCCTCTTACAAACAGACAATTTACCTGCACAGGTGAAGGCTGCTACGTTACAACAGCTGGGTAAGACACGGAACAACCCTTAATTAACTTATCTTAATAAACTAGTCTTATTAATTCATGTTGCATGTGCATTACAGCTAAATTTCAATAAAAATTTGTGCAGAATGTCAGGTATACTACGATATAATCAACAGCCTGTCAAATTTTCATGTCACTAAATTCTCGTGTCTGTTACCTCCATTCTGTTGCTCTGAAAATGTTATTAAGTGATTGCCTCTGTCTGTCTGTCTGTCCTTCAGGCTGGATGCATCATATGGTGGAACAGCTGGGAGATAAAGCTAATAAAGACAGCTACGCCATCCAGTGTCTCCAGAAATCCCTGGAAGCAGATCCAAACTCTGGCCAGTCCTGGTATTTTCTCGGCAGGTGAGTTTCTTCCGGAAAGCTCTGAAGATGCACGGTGTCGGTTCTTTGCATGTACGATGGGTTTCGTTTGGTCTTTGCAGGTGCTACTCCAGTATTGGGAAGGTCCAGGATGCGTTCATCTCCTACAGACAGTCCATAGACAAATCAGAGGCCAGTGCTGACACCTGGTGCTCTATAGGGTGAGTGTCATGTCCTGCCTTCCCTCGTAAGCGCTTGTTTAGAACGTAAACTTTCCATTAGCATTAGGAAAATAACTAGCCAAAGTCATAGATTGTAGCTGTAGCAGGTATTAACCTCATCAGTATTGGGTTCCTTGTTGAGTAGTACAAGATGTTTGACCATCTCGCATTGTTGCGCCGTAGCGTGTTGTATCAGCAGCAGAACCAGCCCATGGACGCGCTGCAGGCGTACATCTGCGCCGTCCAATTGGATCACAGTCACGCCGCGGCGTGGATGGATCTGGGAACGCTCTACGAGTCCTGCAACCAACCTCAGGACGCCATCAAGTGCTACATCAACGCCACGCGCAGCAAAGCCTGCACCAACACCGCAGCACTCGCCGCCCGCATCAAATACCTGCAGGTAAGCTCTAGCACCCGCCCACTTCCTGTCCCTCTGATGAGGGCCGGAAACCCACCTCAGGGCTTGGCGGGTCCTTCTACTTTCGCTTTGTATGTGGGTCTCACTACATGTTGCATCTGTTCTCAATATATTCAGTTAATTTCTGTCATCTTCATTCTTCGTTTGTATGAGTGAGTCAAGTGATCATTATTGATTTTAACTGTAGCTTAAAAGTAATTAACGCTAATTCACTCGTGGCCACTTTTGACCCTTGAGCGGTTGTGCTATAAAAAATCCACACGATGGAAGTGTTTGCAGCGCTCCACCTCACACGGCTGTTTAAATGTGTTTTTCACGCGTTTTCGTCCTAGGCTCAGTTCTGTAACCTTCAACACAATAGTCTACAGAGTAAAACTAAAATGCTTCCTAGTATTGAGGAAGCCTGGAGTCTTCCAATCCCAGCAGAGCTTACGTCCAGACAGGGTGTCCACAGTTCAGCCCAGCAGGTGAGACCAGATAGCCACACACTCGTAGACATGCCCCTGTGTACACACACACTTACACACAACTACACATTGCGGTGCAACCACGCTCCTGCTCGCCACAATGTTCTCCTAATATTTCCCATCACATATTTCCCAAAAGTGTCTTGGAAGTTCTTGGGATAATTGGTCCAATTTTTGAAAAGCTTCTTTTGAATCAGAGATGGTGGTTCTGATCAGAAGCGTGGTTCCTGTATGTGGACCTTCGTAGCTCTAGACGGTGAAGCACCTGGGTCAAAAATGAGTTTTTTTTTTTTAGTTTGACTAGTTTTAGGTGCAGTCTGTAACTTTCAACGCTTTACCGTTGTCTCTGTCTGAAATGCACAATCGCCTGCAAAACTGTTTTCATGGAAAGTTGGACCCAACAGCTCAAATTATTAATCATTATTATAAATTTACCCTTGGGAATTGGCATAGTAAGGCGACCATTTTAAATGCACATTTGAAATGTCGTTGCCAATTTTGTTCGGTTTTTTTTTTTTTTTTACCAAATACTGTCCAGATTGGAGTTTAAAAATGTGAACTAACCTGCAATTAAATGTTTCAAACAGAGATGGCGACAGAGAGACAAGTTAAAGACTCGCACTTTTATTAAAATAATTTATTAAAACAATCAGTGTCATTAGCTTATGAAGTTTAAAACTTAAACTCCAGATTAATATTAACTACAAAAAAAATTAATTGTTTTTGGTCATTTTTCACCCAGGCTTCTGTTTGTAATGTAGTTTTTAGTGGCCTGTAGTGTTGCAGTACCTCAAAACTGATGCATACCGGCTTTAGTAGTGTGTAGATGAGAGTGTGTGTGTGTGTGTTCATTAATGACACGGTACAATGAGATGTTATGATGCTTTTCCTCATTGATACTGATGTACTCACTCATAGTAAATGTTTCATTTCTTTGTTCTGAGTTTTGACATCTTATTCCTTAGTTTTGTTGTATTTTTGGGTGGGAGGGTCAAATACTGTCTGAATCTTAGCAGGACACTTTCAGACACTTATGTTTTTTTTAAGGTTGTTGTTTTTTATGGTAGCCCATAGAATCACAAGGTTGAACATTTGGTCTTCTGACAAGCTTTAAGGTAGGAAAGGCAGTTTTAGAGAGGCTAGCAAAGCTAGCTTTAAAGCTAGCCTGCATGGAGGACAAAGACATGTAAGTAGGACAACAAATGCAATGATTGGATGAACATTTTATGGTCCTGTGGCTTTCACAGACGCTCTGTTATGAAAGCCTTCGTCAGGTTATTGCCAAACAGGAAATTGGTCAGGAGTCCTTGAACATATTGAGGAGTTTGGTAGAAGTGCCACCTACTGGCCAAACTGAGTAAAACATGAGAAAAACAGCTTAGTAATGTTGGAATAACAGGGTTGAATATCGTGTTTTGAGGCCAGAATACTGTGAATACGTTTTTATAGCCTGCCCAACTTTCATTTTTGAGTAGCACTAGTGAGTAACACTAAATTCCACATTATTTTGGTGAAATGTATTGGTTAAAAGTTA